>LPNX010414464.1:0-27612 GCA_001517045.1 Pseudotsuga menziesii | reverse complement strand
TTCTCACTTAGACAATTATAAAAATATTATAAAATTACTAATTTAATTTTCGAAAAATAGTGCCGCACTATTGCTATGGGTTCTCTACATGCATGTCAATTTTTTAAGCTTGATTCGATCATTTAGGCCCTCAGAGGCTGCACCCACAAAAACATATACCTTATAATTTCCCTGAAAAATAAAAAGTGCCTATTAGGAAAAATGAAATTTGACATAGCTATGCAAATTTTCAATACACAAAAGTTATATATTCGGAAAGGTGATTCAATTTCCTACATTTCATGTTTTTTACTCAATGCAAGATATTTTGCATAAGTATCTCAAAAAATCCAAGTAAGTTGACGGATGCCTAATTTTTCAGGTTTCTATTGCATCTAACGTGCACAAAAAGGTCCCTCAACTTCTTGCACACACCCTGAAACCAATCCTCATCCTCCCATGTTAAGTCAATTCCATCTAGAAGAGCCTGTGATATATCAAGATAGATGCAAATCCAGGCATAAGATGTGTATCGCCTCTATCAAGTTTGCTCTGAGAATTTTATGAAGTTCCCTAGGATGTTCCCAATGTCCATCAGGATTTCTTTTGTCCAGTACTCCATAGGAAGGGACTACATTCTGATCCAGACCAGGCCTGTTGTGAGATTTTCCTTGTCTGGATTAAATCTTTCTTTCTATGGCCTTAAGAACAAACCAGTATAATTAAAGAAATAAGGCCCGCTCTCAAATATTCTGGTTCTATCTTCTTTAGTAAAGAAGATAACCGTGAAGAAACCTTTGCCTCCTAGTTGCATATCATGGTGGCCTTGTGGTTTCCTTGTAGTGTTTATCCACCATACTAAGATCTTCTCCGTGGGTCAAATTCCAACAAATTTACCTTTGCCTCCTAGTTGCATATCATGGTGGCCTTGTGGTTTCCTTGTAGTGTTTATCCACCATACTAAGATCTTCTCCATGGGTCAAATTCCAACAAATTTACCAATGAGAGCGCACTACTTCATTTAGGTGATGTCTTCCCTTATTTGATCTGTTGATCTAAAGCTTTGGTACAGTCTTCGATGTTGTAAAACATTTCCCTTCTCTTCTGTTCTCTCCCTTCATCGTAGTTTTTTTACTGGATACACTCATGCCTTATCCATCCTTCTCGATATGGGTATTGGGCAGTTTATATTTTCCTTTTTCTTTCTTGATTTCCATCTCTGAACTCTAAACAAGGAGCTTTGCCCCACCATCCGTAGGCTCATTCATCCTAAGACCCGCCCCCTCGGCCTTAGGTACAGGCTTAGTCCCCTGGCCCCTCCCTCAAGAATCGATAATCCCTACAACTTATAGCCGTCGTTAAACCTCCCACCTCTGAATTCACCATCCTCCCATAATTCTTCGTCCCTCTCCACCATCGAAGCCAGAACTCATCAAGAATCAGAAATGTGTGAATTTCTTAGTAAAGAGTCTAAAGATTATTAGAATCATGATATATTTTAGTAATAAAGTAAAGTAAATAATGTGGAATGACATTATCATGGTAATGTAAACTGTAAGCTACGATTCAGGAAAACTCATACTCATTATAAATGTATTTGAGAAATAATTTTTGTTTTAATAAAAAATTGTATATAAATAGATGAAATTATTCTCTTTAACAGAACACACTTGCAATAAGGTTAAATAGCAATTTGACATTGTAAAATGAATTGCAATGGTTGTGCTGTAGAATTGTATCCTTCTTTGTTGATAAATAATAAAAATACCAACCATTTTTTGTGGACGTATCCCCAAGGTAAGGGTGAACCACGTATATTTGTGTCTCTCTTGTGTTTATATCTTATATGTTTTATTTCTACAAAATTCCCTAAGTTAATGCTTTCCAAATCCTGAATGAGTTCTTGACATGATGTCTATGCATATATGATAAGAACTGGTACACAAGAGACATAAGGCTATCATTAATGATTGTTGTTTACTAGGTGTTACTCATTGTGGATATGTGATGGTACTGTGGGTCATGAAATATTCTTACATAACAAGCATTTGGTTAAGTATGTTTTACATGGAAACATACTTGGAAATTTAAACGATCCATTAGTTTAATATTTTGATCTAAAGGTAAAGATTCGATAGCTTGTAACATATTATTATCATGATACTAGATTATTGTGAAGTGTTAGTAATTCTTTCAACAAATAGAGGATGAGGTATGGTGAGAAGAGTTAATATAATACCTAAGGTAGGAAGTAGATGAAGTGGATTATGTCATTACCATGTTATTAAAGTAAATGAACCTAATCCAATTTTGTTTGCACTTAATTTCAAAATGATGAGAATTATATTATTGGTCTTCAAAAGGTATATTAGTATTTTAATCTATTAATCTAAGAACCCTACAATGTATATGATTGTAAAGATGTACCCTATTAATGATAAATGATAATAATTCATACTAAATCTCTTGGTTACATGGAAAATACTTGAAGAACCCTACTATGTATATGATTGTAAAGATGTACCCTATTAATAATAAATGATAATAATTCGTAGTAAATCTCTTGGTTACATAAAAAATACTTTGAAGAACATTTTTATATCTCATTTCCATGTAAATAATAATGTGAAAGTTGAGGACGTTACATAGCCTTTAATTTAAATAACTGATTATAATTTTCCCAAAATTGAAGCCCTGCTCTCTTTCATTCTATTTTTTTCATTAACATAAACCAAAAGCTTCACAAACCTAGAAAATTTGTTCTAATCAAACTTCGTTCTCCTTCTTCCAAACATAACCAAAATAAAACTTAACCACCCATAGCTTAAGGATGGGTCAAATCCACTTCATTGAAGGGGATCCTAAGCGACTCTAAAACCATTAAGTGCATTCAAATTTTTAAATATATTTATACTTCTCCAACTCACATCTGAGTGTGCTTTCATTGGAGAAGTTACCTTTACATTTATATATGTATAAAGGATTCTACGTATATAAATAATATTTTATTCATATAAAATAAATTTATACTTTTTTATTTCCTTAATAATAGTATAAGTGTTATTATTTTAATAATACGCTTTCTCGATAACTACTTCCATTTTGCTATTAAACAAATGAGACAAATGAGAAGATCAATATTTTTATTTTTTTTTATTTTTTTTTTCACATATTTATTTTGATTATTTTAATAATTTATATGTACCTTTTTTCTATAAACAAAATATAATTACATTTTGCTATTAAACAAATGAGACAAATGAGAAGATCAATATATATAGAATAATTGTTTTTATTTTTATTTTTATTTTTCACATATTTATTTTGATTATTTTAATATTTTATATGTACTTTTTTTCCACAAACAAAATATAATTAAATTTAAGAATTTCACATAACATTAGTTATAATGTTTTTATCTACTTTGAGTTTCTAGTTAGAAAGTTGCATATTTACATTTGCTTTGTATTTTTCATTGTTGAATAATTTGATATGTTACAATTGTTTTTCAGGTTCAACCATTTAGATAATTAAAAGATAAATAAAAATCATTAGTAGTATGTATATTTCTACACTCCATCATTTTGATACCTCATATTTTTTGGATCTAACTGAGTGAGATTTTTTTATTTAATTGAGTGCATAAAGTCAATTCCCCTACTTTTTGGGTGAACACTCCACCCATCTTCAGGAATCATAAAATATATAGCAGTGATCATTGTTATTATATCTCTCATGATCCGTGAATATGGGTGGACTGTCCACTCTAAACGTCACAAATCCATTTTATGCAAAATAACCTTGCAATAATACTAGTTGTTCTCTATATTTAGATTTTTTTTTTGAAAACCAACTTTGTAGTAATACTAGTTATTCTCCATATTTCTTTTGTTTTTCTTTAATTGATTTCATCATTTCAGCATTTAAAGATTGTATCGATAAAAATATATATATTGTAATTTTTCAACAAAAAATATCTAAAAAAAAATTAAACATTATTATTATATATATAAGTCTTTAAAAATAAAATTTTGATATAACATTTATTGTAATTAAAAAATAAAAACAATCCATAGATGGGATATGTTGTGCATTAATGAGTCTAAAGAAATTTACATCTTTATAACCATTTTTATATAGAGAAGAAGGTAAAAAATGTTACTAGAGTTAAAAATTGTTAGCACGAAAATACAATTTGAAAAAGTTCGACACATCTTGGTTAAAGTTCGACACATCTTGGTTGGCATGAAACCTAAAACATCTTTTTAAAATGAGGTTTTGGAAAGTGGTGCAAATATTGATGTGTCATATATATATATTTTGAAGATCATTATAATTTAAAGGTTTTCGGTTATAAATGTGTAGAACCAATGAAAACTAAGTTAGATTTTTGAAAGAAATATCACAAATTTATATAATTATTTTGATTATTAATTGAATGATTAAATTTTTTTATATTTCTAAATATAAAATGATTGATGTAATTCTTTAAATAAATCACATATATTTAGAAAATCGGTTTTAAATTTTTATTTTATTAATAAATATTTTTTGATAATACACAAAAATTATTCATTATTAAATCTATTCTCAAATACTTATATTAAATTTGGTAAGTTTTATATGCATTAGCTACACTCAATTTCATAATTAAAAACAAAAGATAAAAAAATATACAGTTATAAATTTAAAATCCAAATAATAAAGAAAATGTTTATCCATGATGAATTTAAAATATATATTGAATGATAATAAATATTTATTCATAATATATTAAACGAATAACATGATGGGTTTGAATGATTATTAGAATTGGTTATAAAGTATTTATTTAATTAATTTAGTATAAAGAATATATATTTAATTATTGATTTATTTATTTGAATTTTTATCTAATATAGATGATTTTTATTCATAATATAAAAAAATAAGATTTAAATTTTTAACAGATAGATTTTTAAGTTTAATTTTTTTTTTATGAAAATTAGAATTTGGATAATAAACAATTTTAATTTAGACCATAAAAAAAACTATACTTTGACAAATTTTAATATTTTATATAGATTTCTCACCTCATTTTTATTATAACATTTTTAAACAATAATTTTAACAATCATTATGTGAAATGCAATTTTTGGGCTGATTTTAATGGTTGAAAAAAATAATTCTTTTGTGATTCATTTAACTTATTCCATTTTGAACACACACACACATATATATATATATAATAGTTATTGAATTTAATATTTGTATTTTCAATATATATATATCTATATATATAGTACAACATTCTAATTACGATAGAAATTAAGCTAATACAACATACTTGTTTAAATGATTAAAAACTAAAGGGAAAATGCAAAATACTATATGATAGGTTTATAAAGCACTTTTGATTGAAGCTTTGCAATTTAGTGGGAATTTCTTTTTTTTACCCTATTAAAGGAGCTAATCTTTGTCAAAAGTTATTTTCAATTTGTATTTTTACATTTACAGGTAAATTTTATGAACAAATAGTAGACATTAATATGCCAATTCTCTCGAATGGTTGGATCGGATTGTGATTGAGGAGGGAAAAAATTTCACTTGTTGGATGCGCTGATATCTGCTTGCTGCCATCGTAGGGTTTTTCTGGCAATCAAGATCGTAGGCCACCCCCATGGCTGCGCCTAGGGGAGGGCTCACCCCTCCCTCTCCTCCTTCCTCTGTCGAGGAAGCTTTCAGAAGGCTGCTCTCAGCTCTGGGATTGAAACTGGTAGCCCCGTCCATTCTGAAATTCATCAAGAAACTTGATACAGTCCCTGAAATTCACCTTTCGATTGAACAACCCATCAAGATCGCTCTGGCGCTAGCTGAGCAAGGGCTGGTTGGGAAGTTCATGGGGCTATGGCCCTCATCAAGAACCACAGACGATTGGATCCAAAGGAACTGGAGACCGCAGCTCAAGAACAGTGTTACCTGCTACCCGGTTGGAAGAGGGTTCTTCATTTATGAATTCATATCCAAAGAAGACCGAGATATTGTCTTCAGAAGTGGATCGTACTTCATGGGTACCCAAGGACTGTACCTCAATAGATGGACCCAGGATTTCAATGCTGAAGTAGATGTCCCGAAGGAAGTCCCAGTGTGGGTGAGGCTCCCAAATCTCCCAGTTCACTGCTGGAACACACAAACCCTGGAAAAAGTGGGGAATGCTCTTGGGAGATACATTGACAAAGCAAAGAACAAAGGTCAATACTCCTGCGCCAGAATATGTGTAGAGGTTGACCTGGAAGCAGGGCTGCCTAAGGCAGTTAAACTGAAAGTTGGAGATTGGCACCATTAACAAAAGGTGGATTATGAATAGCTTTCGTTCAAATGCCGTCACTGTCACGAGCATGGTCATTTCCATAAAAACTGCCCCCAAATTCAGGTCCATGAAGAAGGAGAAGGATGGAAAAGAGGTAAGAAAGGGAAAACAAACAACAAAAATTAGGAAAAAAAGTCTGGGGGTGACATGCAGAACCAACCAACGAGCTGAAACAACCAGGAAGCCACCAAAGTGGCTCCAATCGTCATTCAAGAAGCTGAAGAACTAGGGAAGGCCAACGACCCAGCTGGAAATCAAACCAGAAATCAATCCAACAATAAAGAAACAAAGCCTCAAGTTGCAAATCCGTTGGAACTCGGGGAAATACCCCAATACAACCCAAGAGTTTCCACTGAGGCTGAGACCTTTGGACACTAAAAAGAAACAAATGAGGACCCATTGTTGCTAGAATCGGATCCAGGTGAAGATACAGATGAGGGGGACTCATCTAGCAGTATGCCAGTGGCTCCCATCAAAAACCCAAGAGGGAGGAAATCAAAAAAGAAGAAGAGAGAGGAGGCAACATATCTAGCTGTCCTTGAAGGTTCGTAAAAAACCCTAAAAGGTATCATGCACACCAGATCTAAAAAAGGAATAGCTACGGCCTCAAAAGGGCCACCCCCCCCCAACCATAGTACTTAATGCGGTACATCTCCTGGAATTGCAGAGGCTTAGGTTCTACTCTAAAAGAAGAAGCAATGAAAGAATTGGTCCGAGTTCATAACCCTGAGATTCTACTAGTCCAGGAGACATGCTATCCTCCAAGATGGGAAAAAGTTCTGGAAAAAAGGTCCTAGGATTGCCAACAACTCCAGAGGTGCTTCCGGATACATTGCCACCTTTTGGGACTCCAACCTTTATGATCTTGAAGCTGAAGATCGGGCGCCGCATTGGGTTTTTACAAAGCTCATCCACAAAGTTTCTGGGCATACTGTAAGTCTTTTCAACCTCTATGTCCCTGTCTTACATTCAGAAAAAAAAAAGATTCTTGGAATATGTTAGAATCTTTTCTCAACCTTCAGCACATTGAAAATATTATAGTAGCAGGCGACTTGAATGTCACCCTTGCAACAAATGAGAAAAAAGGAGGCACGCCAGTTAGGGACCCATCGAGGGAATGGGTTGAAGATATCATCCTTGGATGGGATCTCATTGACATAAAACCTGCCAAAGGTAAATTTACCTGGACAAATAAAAGAGTTGGACCTGGTCATGTTGCTGCCCAGCTTGACAGTTTCCTAGTTCATTCCTCCTTTCTCTCCCTGGGTATTTTAGCCTCTTCCAAAATCCTCCCCCATTGCACCTTCGATCATAAGCCCATCCTTCTTGAGCTGACTCTCGATCAAGACCTCAGTCCGATCCCCTTTCGCTTTAGTCCCCTTTGGCTCCAGCATGAGGATTTTTTGCAAGTAGTTGCTGACTCCTGGGCTCCCCTAATAAGAGGATTGCCTTACTTCATTTAGGAAACAAAAATAAAAAGGCTTAAAAAGGACCTGAAAAACTGGGCAAGGCTCCTTATCACTCCTTTATCAAGAAGGAAAATTGCTCAAGCTGATCTGGAAACTCACCAAACTCTCATGGATGCCTCTCCTATAACTGATGACCTTCTTCGAAAGGAAGAGGACCTATAGAAATCTTTCTTCTCAGCCTGCAGGATGGAAGAGGAATATTGGAGACAAAAATCCCGAAATATTTGGCTCTTAAGTGGGGACAAAAACACAAAGTACTTTCATAAGCAGGTCGAGGCTCGAAAGAACTACAAAGCGGTCTCTGAAATTAAATACCAAGGTGATCTCCTCAAAGACTTTGAGGGCATAAAGCAGGCTGCCCAGGCAACTTTCAAAGATTTATTCACAGCTCCTATAGAGGACCCTATTGGCACTTCCTGCTATCTGTTTGACCTCATCCCAACCCTTATCAAGCCTAAGGAAAACAACCTTCTTACCGCCCCGGTCACAATGAATGAGCTCAAAGATATACTCTCAATTATGAAACCTGACAGCGCTCTCGGCCCTGACGGTTTCACTACAAGATTCTTCACCTGTTGCTGGTCAATAATCAAAATTGATCTCCTAAAAATGATTCAGCATTCTCAGTTGGTTAATAGGCTGGGGGGCAGCACCAACTCTTCCTTCCTTGCTCTGATCCCGAAAGAAAAAGGGGCCACCACCTTTAACCGCTTCAGACCGATCTCTTTATGCAACATAGGGTACAAGATCATAACCAAGATTATTGCCTCCACGCTAAAAATAATTCTTCCCAGGATAATCTTGGAAAATCAGGGAGGTTTCATCAAGGGAAGGAAAATCCTTGACAACATTATCCTCGTCCAAGAAGCTATTCATTCCAGCTATCATCGTAATGAGAAAGGTATGGTAATTAAACTTGATTTAGCTAATGCTTTTGATCGTCTTAGGCATGATTTTCTGTTTGCAGTTATGGAAAAATTTGGCTTCTCTCCAGCCTTTATAAACTGGATCAAAGGCTGTGTGGGTGCCCCATGGATAGCCCCTCTGGTTAATGGAAGGCCTACTGGATTCTTCAAAGCCACTAGAGTTCTAAGGCAGGGCTTCCCGTTATCTCCTCTCCTCTATGCTATTCAAGCTTCGGTCCTCAGCTTTCAACTCAACCTTTGTCAGGATATCCACATGCTTCCAGGCCTAAGAATAGCGAATAATGTTCGGAACATAAACCATGCTCAATTTGTAGATGACACCTTGTTATTAGGAGGAGCAAGCACCCATTCTGCCGAGCATTTTAAACAAGAGCCGAAAATTTACAAAGAGGTGTCTGGAAGTAAAATCAATTTCCAAAAAAGTAAAATCTTCAGCTAGAAGTGTTCATCAAGAGAGCTTCGAGAAATAACCAGAATGCTTGGGATGGAAGGCACAACGGACTGGGATAGCTTCATTTACCTTGGCATCCCCATCTGCAAAACCAAAATTAATTCAGCAAATTGGGATACTATTCTAGACAAAATTAAAATCAAAATTCAAAGATGGAGCGCCAATTGGCTCAATCTAGCAAGAAAGACTATTCTTATAAAAGTTGTTCTAAATAGCATGCCTATTTACCATTCATCCATTCTGCTCACCCCAAGCTTGGTTATTCGCAAAATGGAAGGTCTGCTCAAAAATTTATCTGTCAAGGGGGAAAGGGGAATGAAAAGAAGCTCCATCTAGTCAGCTGGGACAAGATCCATAAGCCTCGTTATGAAGGAGGGCTCCAAGTGCGGACTCTTTCCACCCAAAATATGGCCTTAGGAGCCAAGTTACTCTGGCAGATTGTAACCAGGAAAGAAAGCTGGAGCAAGAAAGTTCTCCGGAAAAAATACTTTCCAGGAACAAGGCAGAGATGCTTGTACATGCATCCTCCAATCAGAAATGGTTCTTCGATTTACAAATTATGTATTAAAGCTCTGGAACCATTCAAAAGGAACCTTTACTAGATTCTTGGGAATGGGAAAACAATTAGAATGTGGGATGACTCAATAATGGGAGAAACTCCTATTGGGTCTCGTCTGGAAGTGGACAACATCAAACACTGGCTTTTAAATAAAGGAGTCAATTCGCTATGGGATCTGTCAACTTGGGATGGCAACAATTGGATAGGCTGGGATCTAGGCGACCTCCCTCCAGATCTAGAAGCAGAAGCTGAAAATATAAGAAATCTCCTCCAAGGCAAATCTCCCATAAAAGAAGGAATCCAAGATAAAAGAGGGTGGGGAAACAACTCAGGAAATTATTCTTCCGCAGAAGGTTATAAGAACATCCAAGCAATCCCTTACGCTGCCCCCAATCCGGTGGTCTGGAAGTTTCTTTGGTCAAAAGCCTTCATCCCAAAAATCGACATGTTTTGCTGGATGCTGGCCCACAATAGCATTCTCTCTGGAGAAAAATTAAAGAAAAGAGGTATGGTAGGCCCTTCTAGATGCGCGCTTTGCAAAAACAAGAATGAAACCTCAGATCACATCATCCTTGGATGTCATTTCTCCAAAGAGGTATGGCATCAAGATTTGAGCCTGAACCCAGGCATCAATCTTCCAGTCACTATCCAGGACCTTCTGTCAGATTGGATGAATCTCTCTCTGTTTCAGCTAGCCAAGAAACCTCTGCTCCAAACTGCCTGGAATTGGATTCTAAAAGCCACCTGCTGGAAAATTTGGATAGAAAGAAATAACCGAATCTTTAGGGGACAGGAAAGCCATCCCTATAAAATAGCAATATAGGCAAGAGCAATTATTGGAGAAGCCCTTGATCATAACCTCTCCCTGTATAACACAACTCTTCTTCTAACTGAAGAATCTCATTGGCTAGACATGATTGTCCCCAACCACCAGAGTCGAACCCTTCAAAAATCCCTTTCTGCTCATTGGGAAATTTGGCTTGATGAGCTTGATTTCAACAGGTGGAAAACCTCCATGAATGAACTCTGCCTTTTCTTCAACGGAGCATCAAAAGGCAATCCTGGATTACCTGGGTGTGGTGGAGTGATTACAGAGTCCAAAGGTAATGTGATCAGCACTTATTCTTGGGGCCTTGGCATTGAGTCAAATAATAAAGCAAAATTTTGCGGTCTCCTTCAAGGAGTGAGGATTGCTCGGTCCAAAGGAATTACAAATTTAATGGTATTTGGTGATTCTCGCCTTCTAATCCAAGCCATTATAAGGAAGAAACGAACCTCCCACCTTCAGCTAGCTCAAATCTTTCAGAAAATTCACCTGTTATGTAATAATTTCCAAACCATCAGATTCTTTCATGTTCTTAGAGGTCTGAACTCACTGGCAGACAATGCAGCAAATGAGGGTACCCTCTTGGGCAGAGGTATTTTGCACATGGGTGGTGTGGAAACACGATGTGACATCCCTAGAGACCCTCAGTATCGAGATTCTCCATCAGTAACTAGCACTGCAAAAAATCTCTGCATCCCGATTTCGAACTCAAGCATTCTGTGACCTGTTCTCCCTCTCGGCTTTTTATTTATTCCATTCATTTCTCCCTCAGCAATGTAGTGGATTTGAAGAGCCAAAGTCTTGAAATTCCTTTGAAGAAAAAGGAGAATCCCATCGCTGCGTGGATGAGGAGACTCCCTCTGCTGTCTCGTTTAGCCGGTTCAGGCGAGCTTCTTGCAATGGCCTCTCATAGCTCTTCCTCTTCGGGTCCTTCAGTGGAAAACCGAATTGATTTGCTGGAAACTTCAATGGTGAGACTCAGAGCTCGCTTGGGCAGCCAAGACAAAAGACTGGAAGCAACCTCCCAAGCAGAAGAGAAAGCTTGGGACCTTCTAAATGAAGATATCAGGAAGCTACATGAAGACCACTCTGCCTCTTCAGAGAGCCTGGAAGATTTCAAAGAAGAGGTTCGCACTGGTTTCAAGGATGCTGCAAACACTCATGGAGACTTTGGAAAGCGTATAAGTTCCCTGGAGACTGTTGTCGCTAAAATGATAGCCAAACTGGACAAATGAAGATCCCTAAGCTGGAAATATGCAGTCTCTCGCTCAAGCTGCGTCCTCCCCCTTGGCATCTCCACAGTTTCCCTCCTTTTAAAATTTTTGTAATAAGCCCGTTGGGCTATTTGGACTCTAAGTTTCATTTTGAAAAAGAATCTTCTCTGCTACGAAGCATTGAACAATTGTCAAAGCATACGGTAGCTGGTTTACCAGAATCAATTTAATATTCCCCTATGTTTTAGTCAAAAAAAAATGTTAGTTCTCTCATCTATAATCATAGGAAATATTTAAATTTGAGAGAACTTTGTGACATCTAGTTATTACAACTTAGATGTTGATACATTATTTTCTAAATAGTATTTATGTAAATTTATTATATATAATAATGAGGAAGATTAGCTTTGATCTAGTCTATTTTCACCCTAAAAAATATCTCTCATAGTTATATTTAATTTAAGATGATAATATAAACACTAAAACCTTTTCTTTTGATTCATACCTTCATACCTAAATTCATCTCTAAAATTTCCAATATAATATAAAATTAATACCTTTATTTATCTCTTGAAAATATATATAAATCCCCAAAATACCACTTTGAAACAATAATTAATCCAAAAATCAAATAAATAAAGCCTTAATCTATAAAGCTAATGACCCAAAATGCCAATCCCTATCCCAAACCTATATCCCCTTTCATTAATAGAATAATAAAATTTTCAAAAAAATAAACTCATTAACTTCAATAACAATGTGAAAGATTCTTTGGACTTTTATGATATTTTGTCGCCATGCATATGGCAATGATATTCATACATCTCACATTGCATATACAACAAATTTGTAATTATTAAACATTTTGATCACATTAAACATTATCTATACTTTAACTAAACTAAAAAAATTCTCAAACATTTATGAGAAAAATGACTCCCCACACTCATTAATAGACTTAAAAATCACATAACCTTTATAACTCTTATTTGTAAAATTAAAAACCACAAAACTCTTATAACTCTTGTTTGAATAAGTATCTCCCTCTCCTTACACTCTCTCTTCCTTTGTTAGTGTCTTCCTCTCCTTACACTCTCTCTTCATTTATTAATCTTTTGAACCATATTCATGTGTTACCTTCCAAATTGTTTTAATTTATTATCTTATTTCTTTGTGATGTATTTTTTATTTTATTTTTTATAATTTATGTGTTTAAGATAGTAATTTTTTTCCTTTTCATTAATTCATTCATATTTGAATTTTTTATTTATTATAGTTAATGTGTTTAAGATAATAATTCTTTTCCTTTCATTAATTATTCATTCACATTTTATGTTAAATATTTATATTTTACTTACAAATAAATTTAATCACATTTAAATTAAAATTTTAGAATATAAATAATTTAACCATACTATTTTTTTCTATTTTCTATTTTATTAATTAGAAATATGTGTTTCCTATTATTTTTGTGTGTGACAATTAGAATGTCCCCATCAAACTCATAATTCAAAGTGAGTTGGTCACTACAAACTCGCTTAAAGAAAGAGTTTAATATGTAGTTATCTAATTTTATTTATTGTTTAATTATGGTCAATGATAGAAAAAATATGGTCTTCTAAAAGCTACCATCATTATTTTGCTTCTTGCAGGACTATTGGTAATTTGTTGTGGTTAGCTGTAACAATAAAACCTTTTTATTGAATTAGATAAATATACTTTTATTGAATTGGATTATAATATATAAAATGTAATTTGAGATGAAAATAATTGGATTATGGTCAATGATAGAAAAAATATGGTCTTCTAAAAGCTAGCATCATTATTTTTCTTCTTGCAGGACTATTGGTAATCTGTTGTGGTTAGCTATATTTTATTGAATAGGATAAATATACTTTTATTGAATTGGATTATAATATATAAAAGATAATTTGAGATGAAACGACAAAACCTCTTTATCCAAGTGGCTGCTTCATCTAAACCCTCTTTCTTGAAGTGTCTCAATCTACCAATCCTTTCTCATGCAAAGGGCCCCTCAAGGTGCACTGGATGGTGTAAACAATGGTAAGTTCAATGGTATCGTGCACCTCCCGTAATCATAGGGCAATATCAAAGAAATCTGTTAGTACACATTTATTCTCAATTCCATTTTGGGTGGGTTGATTCGTGTCCCGGATGACAGCCAATCCATCGAATCGACATCTCATCCCATTATTTCAATACAAGAAGAGATAGTAAAGAAGAATTACAAGCAAAACCTAATTGGAATCCAAAAATGTATATCCATCAAACCTCAATATCAATATCTGAAAACGAAAGATCCCTGATTCGAATCTCTTAGAAAAGCGTCACGTGAAACCCTAAGCCATTAGACACAATTTCATGCACAAAATCTCTGTATATATAATAGTGTACGCTCTCCGCCATGAATTGTAATGTTCCGATTTCTTTTGATATATCTGTAGAGTTTATCTCTTAAGATGAGGACCAGCAGCATTTGGAAAGCTCTAGTGTTAGCGTTGGCAGTGCAGGCGGCAGCCATGGGCGGTTCAGAAGCTGAAATGTCGTGCTCCACAGTTATCTTTGATCTGCTCCCTTGCCTTTCCTATGTCAACGGGGGCGATGCTAACCCCACGGCGGCATGCTGCGACGCCGTTAAGAATCTGAGCGAAGCGGCCACCACTACTCAGGACAGGCAAGCGGTGTGTAAGTGCATCAAGTCTGCTGCCGGTTCCTACACCTACGATTCCGGGAGGGCTGACAAGATTCCTCAACTCTGTGGCGTAAACGCTGGCGTTCCGATCAGCGGTTCCACCAACTGTGACGAGTACTCATTAATTATTTCCACTCCATCATCTCTTTAATGAATAATGCTTTCTTGTTTTCTTGTCTCTTTAATGAATAATGCTTGCAGCTTTCTTGTTTTCTTCTTGTGGATTGATTGTTCACCTGGAATGTGTTACTGTTTTGATAACAGGATCCCCTGAACGAGCAATGGAGGAGGGCGGGACTGCCGACCAAAGGATTGAAATTCAATAAAAATAAATGTAATTATAGTGTTATGATTAACACAATATGATCGCAGTACAACTTTGGATTTTATGTTTCTTTGGCTTGACTGATAAAAAGTAGAAATAGCTATTTACACATGGCTGGCTCATGTCAAGACCTCCAGCCACCTGTAGTGATTAATCCAAGTGAACCATCAACTCAACTGGATTGGATGCCTTGGTATTTGAGAGTCGATAAATAAAATAAAAATTATTATAATTAAATAATAATTGTATTTCTGAGATGAAACATGCTTTTTCGTGTATATATTGCATTTTTTTAAAATGTATTTCATTGATTTATTCTCTTGATTTGTATCAGTGGATCTATTTTAAATTCAAATTTATATTTTTTCTTATTATTATATTAAACTGCTAAAAATTCCATAACACTTTACTATTTAGATTTATGTTCTTCATAACACTATACTATTTAGATTTATTTTTTAATCTGTATGAATTTATTTTAAATTTAGATTTAATTTTGTTTTTAGATTTATTTTTTAATCTTTATGAATTTATTTTAAATTTAGATTTAATTTTGTTATTATAATATAAATATATTATATGTAAATTTTTTATTTATAACATTTCATTATTTTTAAAATATATTATATAAATTTTTTTATAACATTTCATTATTTTTAGATATAATTAAATTCAGAGAATCCACGGTATTTTTTTTAACTTGTAAATAATTTAAAATAAATTATACAACTCCATAAATTCCATTTCATTTAGATTTATGTTAGTTTTATTTTTTTATAATTTTTTTAAATTTTTTTAATAATTTTTGTAAAACTTAAATTTAAGATAAAAATAAAATTCACATATTATAGATTATAATTATTAAATTAACTTTATACATTTGATTTTTTTATTCAATTCTACACCATTTTAAAAATTATTTATTTTTTAATTTTTTATCACTTAATAATTAATTATTTTAATAAAATGTATATTACATTATAATAAAAAATTTAAGAAAGATTAGTTATAATTTTTAATATACAAAACCATGTATGACATGTTATATGTGGTTAAAATACTTTTCAATAAAATGGTACCGAATAGATGTTAAATTAAATCTTTCAGTACATAAATAATGTTAATTTTAAATGTATAAAACATTATAATAATAAGTTAGAAAATGTTTAATTATAATTTTTAACATACAAAACCAAAGCCATGGATCACTCATTCTATAAAGTTGAAACACTTTTAGATGAAATAGAACTAAATAGATGTTATATTTTAATATATAGATAATGTCAATTGTAAATGTATAAAATATTATAAGGTGAATGTTTATAGACTTAAGTTAAGTATTAACTTAAAAACCACCAAATTTTATGCCATGTTATCTGTGCATTCATGCAATGAATTACGAGTTATCTATTTATCAACCATCAATTATTTTTTATATTCGTTGTTTTTATAATTCACATTATTCTAGTTATCTGGCATAAACAATTGGTTACATTACCACATATCCCAACATCAACTACCATTTCTTTTATTTATTTATTTTTATAATTGTGTGTTTTGAATTTTGAACTAATGCTATAGATTCAATTTGATAGTACACCTGTGACCTTTATCACTTGTGTGACCCTTGTCCATAGATGATTCCACCCCAAAATTCTAAGATAGTAATGCCTATCAACGTCCACATATAAGTTTAAATTTAAAGTTTGATTATAATCTTTAATATACAAAGCCATCAACAACACATTATATATCATTGAAACACTTTTCAATAAGATGAAGCTAAATAAATCATAAAATAAGATATAATAGATATTTACTTTTATATCAATTAATAATTGATATAAAATTTGATATTTATTTATTTATTTTCACACAAATTTATTTATCTAATTTAAATATAAATAAATATATATTTTTTATTTTATTTTGATATTTAAATTTACATTTGAATTACAAAATATATATAACAATACTTTCTATTTGGCCTTTTAATTTAAGTTATTTAATTTTAATTTACTTTAATGGTTGATTTTTATGAGAGACTTGATGCTTAAGTTCTTTAAATGTAGGATATCATACAAGAGGGAAGGTGTGACCAATGTGTGAAAGAGAGAGATTTTCAATTGAATGTATTTGGAACTAATATAGCATTACCCTTTATATCATATAGAATTAAAACCTTAAAATCAAATGGTAATGTTTAGGCATATACCTTTTATATCAAATAGAATTACGACCTTAAAATACCTTTTATATAAATAGAATTACGACCTTAAAATAAAACGGTAACTCTAGATGTAATTCTTTCTAGGCATCCTAGCATAAGCGCTTATGTGGCTTAGACACTTTATATAGCTAAAAGAGAAGGTTATATAAAGTGTCTAAGCCGCATAAGCGCTTATGCTAGGATGCCTAGAAAGAATTACATCTAGAGTTAGCGCTTATGCTAGGATGTCGCATAAGCGCTTATATAGCTAAAAGAGAAGGTTTAATATAGATGCATCAATATTTGAGGAGGCTCCAACAAATGCGATTAGGGTATTGGCAAAGGTGAATTTTAATGGAGTATCTTGGCCGTTATCGATCATCTGGGTTGTAATCTTGGCCGTTGAGCTGGCTCTCCTCGATACTGGTGTACTCTGTATTAATTGTTCGTACTACAGTTTATCAGTTTGGTTTATTGCTGCTCTTTCTTATTCTGCTGGTGCTTTATATCATTGGAGCTTTCTTCTTGCCATGTTTTTCCGCTGTATTGCATGGTTTATGTGGTGAGTGCGTTTATGTTATGGTTTATTTTTGCTGCGACGAGAGCGCTATTTGTTCTAGATTTTGTGAACCCTTCTGCAGGCGATTTCATGTCCACTGTTGCTGGCTTTCAACTCATCAGCGGTTTTGGGTTTTGCCGTCAGTTTCTCCAGCCCTATCCCCTTTCTCTTGTTGGTTAGGTTCTGGCGATAGAGTCTTTACTTTATCAAGGCGTAGGATTTTTTAGTGGTTCTCGGCAATCGCTGTTCCCGTTCTGGTTGGAGATTTCCTGCTTCGTTTGGTGGTAGGTGAATTGCTTGAGGCGCAGGTATTTCCTGAAGGCCGTCATGGCTGGCGCAGACTGTATGAACCTACTTTGTGCTTACTCTGCGTTTTTCCCTGGCGACATTGGTCCTTACTAGAGGTGGAGGACCTCAGCTATCGGTGGGTTTGGTTGAAACTCTACTGTGGTTTCCATGCGTTTCTACAGGTGCGTGGAGCATCTTGGCCGTTTTTTGACCATCTGGTCCGTTCTTGGTCGTTTTGCCGGCCCTCCTTGGACTTTTCCTGCTTCGTTTGGAGGTAGACGAACAGCTTAAGGCGTTGGTATTTCTTGAAGGCCGTCTCGGCTCTCGCAGGCTGTATGAACCTACTTTGTGGTTTCTCTGCGATTTTCTTTGGAGATTTTGGTCCTTACTTGAGGTGGTGGATTTCGGCATTCGGTAGGTTTGTCTGAACCTGCTTTGTGTTCTTCTAGTGTTTATATAGGTATGTTCAAATTTTCCTCAGTATACTATGCTTTTGTTTTCTTCTTCTAGTGAGCTATGATGATCAGTTTTCTAGCTATTAGGAGTGGGGGTTAAAAGCTTGTACAGCTTTTTTCGGGTTTGGCATATTCTGGAGTTTTCTTGGCCGATGGACTTGGTTTTTTGCATAACAGTAATGCTTGTTGTGGAATGCCCTCATAGTAGTGCTTGATGTGTAGGGCACCTGCGTGATACTGAATTATTGTATGAGATTTATGGAGTATGTTCGATTATTGGGTTATTGCTTGTATATCTGTGGCGATGGCATGGTTTTCTCTTTGTGACATTCTTACATGGATCTATGAGGTTGGGTTTATTAAACCTTCTATCTCTAAGATTAAATCTATCATTCAGAATCTTACAGGGGTCTATCTATCATTCAGGTTCTTATAGTAGTTATAAGGTTTCCATTTGGTACAAGCTGTGTGACTTTGGTATTGGTATAGGTGCGTGGAGCATCTTGGCCGTTTTTTTTTTGACCATCTGGTCTGTTCATGGCCGTTTAGCCAGCCCTCCTCGATTTTTTAGGGATTTCAGAATTTCTGCCTGTGCTCCGATTTGAAAATGTTAAGTTTTTGTCGTCGATTGGTGAAGGCTTGTTTTGCTCTGTTTGAAGCACTTTTCAGGGGTCTATGGCTGGATGGGTACTTTAGCATTTTTGATCTGGTATTTTAGTTTCTGGATGGTGGATCCATCTTGTGTGATTAGGGTACTAGCGAAGGTGAAAGTTGGAATATATTAGCCGCATTTTGTTCATCCGGTTTCCTTGACACTGGTGAACATTGAGTTTTGAATGTCTGTGTTCGATCTGACAGGTGGTATTTTTGCTGCATTTTTTTCAGCCGACGCTTTATATTTTTAGAGCTGTCTCTTTGCCATGTTTTAGGCTGTGTCATTATTGCATGGTTTTGATGATGAGGCTTGATTTTTGTTGCTGAGAAGAGGGCGCTGCCGTTGGTATGCTGTGAACACTTTTGCACTCTGTCCTATGTAACGGTATCCTGTCCTTGGGTGATGATTTTTTTGCATTGTTTCTTGGCTGGGGGGTCAGCTTGATTGTTTTTGTTATGTCGCTTCGGGCGACGAAATCCTTGGCTCAAACTCTGCCAGGGAAATTGAAATTTATTAAACAGGATTTTGGAGAGGAGAATCGGGTCACTGCGACCTACTTGCCTTTGCATTTTAAGATGGGAGATTTGGGGTCTACCCTTGATCTGGATGACTCATTGGATAAGGTAACCTCCTCCATGGACTTTCTGGATGGCAGAAGTTTGGGTGGGAGAATTGATTTGTCTTGTTTAAAGCCTTTCCATCCTTGCTCGACAGTATTAGCCCCTATGGGACAGCTATCTGTTTCCCGGTTGGGATTTGGTGAGGATAAATACTCTGTGGTTTATTCTCCTCGGAATTTTTTGGGAGATAGGGATATTCCAGTTTTGAATCCTCAGCTCGAGGAATGTCCAGAAAATGATTTTCATGTCTCCAATTGTTTGGAGAGTCATGGGCAAGCCTTGCCTGCTCCTTGGTTGTTTGGGGCTTGTGGTTTGGATGGGGTTGTGCCTCCTTCTCTAAGCCTGGGTCTCCCCTTGGACTCAATGGGTTTGACTAATGGTGATAAGGATGCATGTGATATTTTTTCTAGATATCAGACTAATAAGCCACGTCTACCGCTTAACAATGGCATGAATGCAGTGTTGGGATTTGATTCGAAGTATGAAATTCACAAGCCTATCCCTGATAATGAACTTGTGTCTGCGCCTCACTCTGGTAGTATTGGTTCATCTAAGGCTAAGAAGAGGCTTCCTAAACCTATCAAGAAGTTAAAACCTGTTTTAATGACTTTGGGGGAAGATGTGCTTTTAAATGACATTGTTCTCACCAATGCTTTGACTTTGGTTGGGAGGTTTGGAAGGCGTAATTATACTTCTGAATCCCTACATGGGTGGGCTGTAAGGGCTTGGAATTATATTATCAGTACTTGTCCTGAGATTTATATGCTTCCTAGTGGCTGGATAACTTTTAAATTTTCGTCAGCAGTTGATACTGATAGGATCCTAGCTGGTGTCTGGAAATGGGATAACGCAGGCCTTCTTATCAAGAGGTGGTCTCCTTTATTTGAACCGCGAAAAGAAAGGTATGACCAAGTTCCTATTTGGGTCAACCTCCCAAATTTACCTTTTGAATTCTGGTCTACTAATTTCTTCAGGCATGTTGGGAATACGTTGGGATCCCATTTGGAAACTGATTTTTCTTATTTATAGTCTGGGAATTGCTGCATAGGTCGGGTACTTGTCCTGTTAGACTCTCGTTTGGGCTTACCTGCTAAACTGGTCATTAAAAAAGGTAATAGAGATTTCTCTCATCCTTTGGATTATTCGGGACTTCCCTTCAGATGTTTCAGATGTCATGGGTTTGGACATCTGGCAAATGACTGCTATCTATATTTTAAAAAACATTCTTCTTCTAAAACTTGGAGAGTTAAAAAAGATGGGATTCATCCTACTGCAAAGGCAGGGATGTCTGTGGATAAAAATTTGGATAATTGGAGAGTCAATTCAGATGGGACTCAGTCTACTGCTAAGATTGGAAAGTCTGTGGATGAGAATCTGGATATTCATCCTATTTCTCTTGGTTTTGCTCCATTGGACAATTTTAAACAGATAAGTATTTCTAATTCTGTGGATGATAAGGCAGGGATGTCTGTGGATGAAAAAATGGATACTTGGAGAGTCAAATCAGATGGGACCCTGTCTACTGCTAAGATTGGAAAGTCTGTGGATGAGAATTTAGATACTCATCCTATTTCTCTTGGTTTTGAACCATTAGCCAATCTTAAACAGATAAGTATTTCTAATTATATGGATGCTAAAATTCCATTTCTGAATCTTTCTTCTGAGGCTTTACCTACTTCTGTTCCGATTTTATCCTTGAAAGATCTCGGGTTTGTATCTCCATGTAAGGCTATTGTTAGCAAGGGGTATTTTCTTCGCTCGTGTACAAAATCTGTTCAGGAGATTTCTCGATCTGTCAAGGATAAACCTGGGTATCTTGAAGTAGATGCCGGTTTGATTGGGGAGGACATTGTATCACATTCTGAATTTAGAGATGTTGGGGCGCTTAGAGCTTTTTCCCTTAATAACGTTCCTTCATGATCCTTATGTCATTAAATGTTAGGGGGTTGGCTAGTCTTCCCAAGAAACTAGCTGTTAAGAGACTTATAGATCTACATTCTCTTGACGTTATCTTCATTCAAGAAACAATGATTGAGGGGTGTATGTTGGTTCAAGATCTGGAACTTATGATTCATGGATGGAAGTTCATTTCGGCGGATGCATTGGGCAGATCAGGTGGACTTATACTAGGATGGAAATCTTGTAATTTTCTTTTCCTTAATGCCTGGGCCATAAAATCAGGGTTGTGTGCTGTTTTATTTTCTTTTGATTTACAAAAGGAAATAACCTTTGTTAATCTTTATGCGCCCTATCTGGACAGGGAAACTTTTTGGAATAATTTGATCAAGTCGGAATGCCTTATATCTCCTTATTTAGTTTTTGGAGGAGATCTTAATTTCTCCTTGGGTCTCTCTAAAATTTGGGGGATTCATGCTCAAGTTGATCCTTTAACTATTTTTTTCCATAATCTGTTGGAGAGATTGGGGTTTGTTGACATCAATCCTTTGGAAGCTATCCCCACCTGGAGTAATTGTCGCGTTGGTGCTGAGGGTATTTGTAAAAGATTGGATCGTCTTTTAGTCTCGGCTGATTTCCTAGATTGTGATTTCCTTCTTAAACAATGGATTGGGTGTGGAGGTGTATTAGATCATCAACCTATTTTTTTGCAAATATCTTCTCAGAGTCCTAAGGCCCATAGTCCTTTCAAGTTTAATGCAGGATGGTTGGATCATCTTGATTTGGTTGAAGCCTTAAAATATTCTTGGGTACTCTTTGATGATCGGTCTGCTTTATCCCCTGAGGCACAATTCAATGTGAATCTTAAGCAAATTAAAGAAATTTCTATTAAGTGGTCTCTGAATAAAAAATCTTAGAATATAAAAGATTTGGTTGATATTGAATTTGAGTTAAAAAGATTTCATGATAGTCATCTTTCTGGTTTTTTATCAGTGGTTGATAAAGATTTATTTATTGAGATTGAATCTCGCAAGAATGCTATTCTTCTTTTTCAGGAAAAGGAGGCTCGCCAGAAAAGTAGGGCTTTATGGTTGCTCTGTGGTGATGATAATACTCCTTTTTTTCACAAATTCGCTGCTCATAGGAAATGTCGCAATTCGATTTGGAAACTTTTTGATGATTCTGGAAATTTCATGGAAGGATCTGAGGCTATAGCTGAGGCTGGGATCCAGCACTTTGAAAGCCTTTTTAAAGAAGAAGCTGATCTCCATCTTCCAGAAATTGTTCAGAGTGCTGGTCATTTCCCATCTTCTGTTACTGAGGATGAAAATGCTGAACTTATGCAGGCTATTACCCTTAAAGATATTAAGCACATCTTGTCCATTAGCAAGAATGATAAGAGTCCTGGACCGGATGGTATTCCTATGGAGGTGTATAGATTCCTGTTTGATGTTTTGGGTGAAGATCTCTTAAGAGTCATTGAATTGTCTAGGTTAAGTGGCAAAATACCAGCTGTTTTTAACTCTACTTTTCTTGCTCTTATTCCTAAGGTTGATAGCCCTTCATCTTTTGAGGACTTTAGGCCTATATCTTTGTGCAATTTTGTATACAAAATTATTGGTAAGATTATCTTGATCAGAATCAGAAAGGTTTTGAGTACATATATTTCTGGTGAACGGTTTGGATTCTTACCAAGTAGACAGATTCATGATGCGGTAGGTGTCATTCAGGAGGGTATGCATTCTATGCATGTTAAAGCCTTAAAAGATGTCATGATTAAGATCAATCTATCTAAAGCATATGATCGAGTTAGCTGGGTTTATCTCCGGGTTATTCTTGCAAAAATGGGTTTCGCTGGGAATTTTATTGCATGGATTATGAGCAGTCTTTCATTTGTCTCTTTCTCTTTGCTCATTAATGGTGTGGCCACTAATTTTTTCAAATCTGGTAGGGGACTTAGACAGGGGTGTCCATTGGCACCACTTCTGTTTCTTATTGTGGTTGAAGGACTTGGGCGGGCTATTCTTCATCCTGCTCTCAATGAGACTTATCATGGTTTATCATTTGGTAATGAAATTGTATTAACTCATGTTCTCTTTGTAGATGACATTGTCATGGTTAATGATGGTTCTGAACAATCTCTCTCTACTCTCTATGAGATTTTAATGCACTTCTGTAAGGCATCTGGAATGCAAATTAACAATAACAAATCATCATTATATTTCTCCTGCTTGGAAGATTATGAAGTTATTACATTACAGAACATCTTAAGTTTTCCTGTTGCTAGAATTGATTTTGGCATGAAGTACCTTGGGTTTAAACTTAAACCTTGCAGATATCTTATTAGGGATTGCGATTGGTTGATTATTAAAGTTGAACAAAGGATTCAAAATTGGAGCTTTCGTTGGTTGTCCAAAGGAGGAAAGTTGATACTGATTAAAGCTATTCTAGAGGCTATCCCAGTATATTGGATGAATTTTTGGGTTCCTATGGGTGTCATAGACAAAATCAGAAAGCTTTGCTTTAACTTTCTATGGGCTGGTAAACATAATTCCTCTGGTTTTCCCTGGATATCTTGGAAGTCTCTTGCTTTGCCTAAATCTTTGGGTGGTTGGGGACTTCAGGTCCCTGCTTTATTTTCCAAGGCTCTTGCAGCAAAAAAGGTCTGGGATATCATTCATGGTTCAGGTTTATGGGTTAAGATATATTTTCAGAAATATATTTATCCAATGAATAAATTGGACTGGATAAGATCTTCTGTTAAAAAGAATAAGAACATCTCCATCTGCTGGAAAGCTGTTCTTTGGGCTTTTGATCTCATTGGGAATTTTCTGGTATGGAAGGTTGGTTCTGGCAATGTTGTTCGTATTGGAATAGATCCATGGGTTGGATGTAAATGGAGACATGCTCTTCCTACACCTATGATAGATAGATTACATTTGGCTGGATATCATCTTCTCTCTGATATTGGTATTCATGGTGTGTCTGTTTTAATGTCACAAGAATGGTTATTTGCAGATACCTTGGGTTTTAATGATCCACTTGAGATTACTGCTTGGAACGGTTATATTGCCATTCTCAAGTCTAGCCATGTTAGAATTTCAAATTCAGATGATTGTCTCATCTGGCATTTATCTAAATCTGGTAAATATTCTCCTAAAGTGGGATATGCTGAATTAATTAATAGAGATGTGGATTCAATATGGTGGTGGAAGGTCTTATGGAAGATGAAGTGTCCACTAAAAACAAAAAAATTTAGCTGGTTTCTACTCTCTAGAAAAGCATTGACCTGGGATGTTCTCTGCTTGAGAGGTAGAGAAGGTCCTGGTAGGTGTTGTTTATGCAAACTGTACTGTGAATCCAATTTTCACATTGCAGTTGAATGCCCTTTTACACAAACTATCTGGTCAAATATTGAGGATCATCTGAATCTCAATAATCTTTGGCATGGTGATTCCCTGTCTGAATGTTTTAAAAACTGGTGTTTATTATCAGATGTGAAACTTATCAAATCTGTACCTATCATTGTACTCTGGTTCATCTGGAACGCAAGAAATAGATCTCACTCTGAGGATCTTGACACAACTCCTGCAAAAATATCAAGCTATAGCTTGGGTATGCTGAAAAACGTACCTCAATCTTTATCTGTGGTCCCTATCAGATCAATTTTTATGGAAGAAATTGATCAATCTTTTGCATGGGGTTACTTTGATGGATCTGCAGCTGGGGAACCAATGATCTGTGGGGGTGGAGGTATTTTGTTCATATCTGATAGGCATCATATTACTTTCAAAGCAGGTTTAGGCTTGGGTACAAATAATTTTGCAGAATTATGTGCACTTAAGCTTCTCCTTAGGCTGGCTCGGATGCATAACTTGGAAAACATTCAAGTTTTTTGGGGATTCCCAGCTTGTTATAAATTGGGCATCTGGTAAGTATCGATTACGAAATCTTGAACTAGCCATGATACTTCAAGATGTTCATTTTTTAACTGACAGTCTAGACTTTGTGTCTTTCAAACACATCTATAGGGAAAGAAATTTCAAAGCAGATTATTTGGCTAAAGAAGGTGGTAGCATACTTGAAGGTTTTTGGAGTACTTGTGAGCAGAGAGGGGCAGAAATTATAGAAACCTTTCAGGTTTTCTAATCATGTTGCTGTTTGCTGTTTGTTCTATGCATTTTTTTGTAGGACTGTATTTTATGCCATGATGATGGCATTTGGATATTATCTTTCAGGTTTGCTGGTTTCTATTGGAGAGATAAATAATTGGGCATTCCTGGGTTCTTTATGATACTGCTCTACCCTGATATGATGCTTTGGCTGATATTAATATGCATCCCTCGGCATTTTGGTGATCTCAAGCAACATTCTTTGAGCTTGATTGGCGGGCTGTTTGGCCTCTTCTTATTTGGAACTGAATGGATATGGACTTTTTACATTGGATGGCCGGGATTTGGCCAATTTCTAGCTGCTGTTTTTTTCTTTTGATCAGCTATTGACTTATCTTTCACATGTGAGACTTCATCAGTGGGCTAGTTTTGCTCTGGTTTTTTGCTTTTGATCACCAGATACAGTTTTGATCTGACCTGATTTAATCAGGAATGATGACTTAAGTCTGCTTCGATCAGACTTAATTATTGCATGGTTATTGAGTTCTTTTCTGCTGAACAGTTTTGGTGCACATTATGATCTTGTTGATTTTTGTATGTAAATGACAAACTTTACAGTTGGATCAGTATTGGATATGTTTTGTGATTTTTGTGCTCTTTTATGAGGAAAAATTTATGTAAAAAACAACTTCCTAGTTGTATCTTGTATAATGGACTATAAGGGCCATCTGCTGAATGTGAATAAAGTATTTACGATTTTTTTCTTTGGAAAAAAAAAAAGCTAAAAGAGAAGGTAGAAAAAAAGGATTTGTAATTACACTACATGCCCAGAATCTTAATATTGAAGAATGAAAACAAGATTTTATATACTAAATCTAAATACCATCTTTAATAATAACAAAATCTCAATAATCCTTAATTAATCATTATGGTCAATAATTTCTTAGCACCATACAAGAACTTTTTGAAGCATGTACTTTGCCAATGTTGAACCAAAAATAGTTATATCAAAACAATTTCAACATTCTACTCTTATTGTGTATGCATTCTTTTTGGGATCTTGAATAAAAAGAAATAGTAAAATGATATTTCCAATCACTACAAATACCATCCAAATCCATCACTCACAAGGTAATTGAATGCATGATTTTCACATGTGTATGTTAAACTTGTTACTATCTGACAAAAAATGTTGGGGTTTCCAAGCGACATATTTTCACATTTAGACTCATTCCTCTAGTAGATTTGATACTACAAATCTATTTCCTATAGCTTATTAAAAAAATAAGGGAGAGGATCTATTCAAGAATTGTTGCTTGAGAAATACACAAAAATGCATGGTTCCATCCCATGTTTTTGTATTCAAAATAGACATCATCAAGTAATTATGTAGATTTCTTTATTTTACTATTATCTTCAAAATTTTCTGGTGTTTAGAGGATGTTATCTATAGATATATATGCGTTGTAATGCCAAATTATGCATAAATTAAGATCTATAGTTATCCATACTTCTAGTTTTCATACTCAACATGGAAAGAATAGTTTTGGGGATGCAATCTCCTATTATATTCAACTTGTTACTGTTAGATGAGTATGAGGGTGCTATTGGAGAATTCCTATAGTGTAATGACCCCCAAAAATACACAAGAAGTTTCTAATCATTAAAAGAAACACAAACAAGTATATAGGAGGTTAGAGTCACCTACTTGAAGATAATGTCGAAAATATACTTGGAGAATCAATTCCTCCCAACCATAGGAAAGGATCGTAAAACTATGATCCCAACTCCACCCTCGAGCTGGATCACCACCATGCACATAAGAATATCAAGTAAAACTTACATGTGACACTCTCTCTCAGAATCTATATCAAGCTCAATGATGGACTTATGAAAAGGAGAAAAACTCAACACATGCACCCGCAAAAAAATTTCTCCATGCACAACACGGTGTCTCGTGCTATCCCAGTGCACCCACATATATATATATATATATATATATATATA
>LPNX010414451.1:533377-559968 GCA_001517045.1 Pseudotsuga menziesii | reverse complement strand
ATCATCATTACATTTTTTCAGGTATTTCTTGTTTTTGGGGTAGCGGGGTCCGTCAAAAGTATGCCGAGTGGGTACTCGTTGGATGCGGAATTTAATTCCACACATCATCATTACGTTTTTCAGGTATTTCTTGTTTTTGGGGTAGCGGGGTCCGTCAAAAGTATGCCGAGTGGGTACTCGTTGGATGTGGAATTTAATTCCGCATCCAATGAGCTCTCCCGATCGAAATTTAAGTAAAAACACGGGGAGATATGTCAAAAATACAAACAAAGAAAGTAGTTTTTTTTATGATACCTATCCCCAAATTTCTATTAAAAAAATGTTTAAGACCTATACGGTAATTCAAATTTAAAGCAATTCCATTGGCTAAAACATGATGACATGGAATTTGAATAAAAGTTAAAAGGCCCATTTTGAGTTGAAATTTCCTCTAATGGATTTGGAAATTTTGATGCATTTTATGGAATTCAAGTGAAATTTGGCAGTCTTAGTGGATAGGCTCCCAGTAGTGAATAATTTGTATTTATGCTATATTCATGTACATCTAATCCTCACATTCCATGCAAACATATCATCATATAAGAAAACATGCTAAGAGTAAATGAGGGTTAGATAGATCACAACACGTAGAGGATCAGACATTGTCTCTAGCTAGGTACATCCAAGGCACATGGGCCATCTGAAACATGTTGAAGGACCTCTGACCAATGATCCATAGTGAAGCCACAGATCTCATTTCCAGAACTGATCAAAATCACCCCTTGTTGGAAAAGAGGTAACAACCTTCGTTGGGAGAATTGTATGAAAATATGGCCATTGTGATTGAGAATATGATCGATTTAATAGAAAAGAAGAATACAAGTAATATAGTCATAGAAAATTTTTTATTGATCAGGTAAGGGAAATTACTATTGATTGATGGGATACATTCAACACCCCATCACATATTTTGGCACATGTAGTGAATTTGTAATGAGGACTATATTAATGCCAACAATGGGTAAAGGAGTGACCCATACATAGAGAAGGATGTGTGTACAGTAGTTAAGAAATCCATTACAAAGATATTTACAATTCCCAACAGAATGGAAATTCTTTAGAGTCAATTTGCAGAGTTTTCTTAGAGGATATTACAAATTTCCGAGCCATTGATGATAAAATTTATGCAGTGGTGGATTGTTGATGGGGGTTTAGAGTTCTAGTCCCTAGCCACTAGTTTTATTTCACATGTAATTAGATGTTTCACAGAAGAGAAATTGAAGTACCTATTGCTTTATCTACTTGGTAAAGCATTATAGGTTGGGTTCGAACAAATCTAGAGGTCTTTTGTACCTAGGTTCCAATCTTTTCCTTGTTTCCTGAGAAATAAAAGTATTAATTAGTGTCTTTGATTAGGATTGAATCATGAGGATCCTATCTCAGAAATTGCTTTGTCCAGTCTCGATTTGGAAAATGGGACTTTAATTGGGGTAGTCATTTTTCAGGCTTAGCACCCAATGGCATCTTCCAGTGCCTCTGATATACATGTGATGATGGATATCAAATTTATGATAATACTGAAATTGATGATCTTGACACTTAGTGGTTTCTCTACTCTCATTTTGTCATAGATGCACAATGCTGAGATTGAGCCAATTTGATTACATATTGAGATCTGAAATGGTGTTTTTTTGTGTGTGTTGTTCATTTTCTTTTTCTATACTAGCCGTGAGAAATGTGAAAAGTTTACTTATTTGTAGTATTGCTCTGCTTCAAAGTGTTCGAGGGTTACTAACACAGTAGTTATTTCAGATGGAGGAATTTTTTTGAGGAGAAAGGATTTTGAACATGAAACCTTCTTACTATCGGACACTTGAGGAACCAGCTCTTTGGTTTTCTCTAGAGCTTGTATGGGAAATCAGAGGTGTAGGTAAGAGTTGTCCTTGAGAATGTTTTGATGGGTCCTTCCATATCTTTTCCCACATATTGACCATTTTTTCTTGTTTACATGTACAAATTATTACATTTCAGATCTCACAGTTTCTCCAGTGCATCATGTAGTTTTGGGTTTATTCCATCCTTCTCGTGGAATATCCATGATATTTCCTAAATTTATTATCCAACATATTGATAAGAAGCCAGAAGATGGTATCACACCAACAGATACAGTAGATTTATTTAACCATCAGACACGCAAGATGGATTTTGCTATTAACGATCAAAATCCATAGTTTTGTAAACTTGTATTAATCAATTGGTTGAATTTTGTTGCAAAGGAAAACATATGTCAGTTCTTTTATGTCTGATATGAATTGGCTAAATTAGAAGAGAAACAGGAGGTGAGTTATTTTCTAAATTATTGGTGTTTTACAACATTTTAAGGTGCATTGAGTTTGTTGTCTGGACTCCAATTTTCAAATGGATATTTTTTTTATGGACAATGTTCCTTCGGTGTGCACATGACAAGATTTATGTTAAGACAGACAAAACAGGTACATCTTTTGAAACTGATTTCCATTTGATTTGTAGGAAGAGCCCTACTATGCACTAATGACAAGACTCGTCTGACACTCAATATTGGATATTGACAGATCTGGAAATTTTGATGCATTTTATTGAATTCAAGCGAAATTTGGAAGTCCTAGCGGATAGGCTTCCAGTAGTGAAGAATTTGTATTTATGCTATATTCATGTACATCTAATCCTCAAAAAGAAGTATATTTCATTCCAAGCCTTCTCATGGTTTTGTACTTCGAATAAAATACTAAGGGAGGGTGCCCTCAAGCTTTCCTCTAGTTTGACCCTGAAAGATACCCTTCTTGGCCAATTTACAAGGGCTGCTTCTTGTAATCCTTTAGCATTTATAGAAAGAAATATTTAGAAAGACAAAGCTACGGGATTTTGTTTATGAAAGGTGTTTTCGACTTTATATTCTCATTGAATCCATGTTGGAGTTTATCATACTCTTTATTATGCTATGTCTTAATTTTCATCTAATTATGGTTCTACAGGAATGACATACTTCAAACTTAATGCACTGAATCCAGTCCTGACAATTTCCAAAATATTTGAATTAAAAGAGTCAACATTTTTCTCAAATAATGTGAAATGGTGCAGGGGCTGCAATTCTGATAATCATAAGCAACATTTATTTTTGTCTTTCAAGATTGATTCTAAGCAGAGAATATCAAATAAAATATATAACCTGGCAAAATGCCTTGCGCAATACCCATGTTGGTTATCGATTTTTTGTACCAAGTACCTGTAGGCTCATCTTTTTAATCGAAACAGTAAATCTCCAATCACATGCTTTTAACACAATAAGACATTTTTATATGCATCAAGGTCTCAGAATCTCTTTGAAGACAAATTTATCAGTGGTAGGCCTATATAGATTTATGGAATTGAACAAATTTGAGAGTGACACAAACATAATTTACTTGTTTGTAGTCTTTCTTTGCTTCAAAGTGTCCGAGGGTTACTAACACAGTAGCTATTTCAGATGGAGGAATTTTTTTCAGGAGAAAGGATTTTGAACAAGAAACCTGCTTACTACCGGACACAAGAGGAACCAGATCTTTGGTTTTCTCCAAAGCTTGTATGGGAAATCAGGGGTACAGGTTATAGTGTTCCTTGAGAATGTTTTGATGGGTCCTTCCATATATTTTCCCACATATTGACCACTTTTTCTTGTTTGCATGTACAAATTATTCCATTTCAGATCTCACAGTTTCTCCAGTGCATCGGGAAGTTTTGGGTTTAGTCCATCCTTCTCGTGGAATATCCATGAGATTTCCTAGATTTATTTGTCAGTGTATTGACAAGAAGCCAGAAGATGGTAGCACAACAACAGATATAGTAGATTTATTTAACCATCAGACACGCAAGATGGATTTTTCTATTGACGATCAGAATCCATAGTTTTGTAAACTTGTATTAATCAATTGGTTGAATTTTGTTGCTAAGGAAAACATATGTCAGTGCCTTTAATTATGTCTGATATGAATTGTCTAAATTAGAAGAGAAACATGAGGCGTGTTATGTGCTAAATTATTGGTGTTTTAAAGAATTTTAAGGTGCATTGAGTTTGCTTTCTGAACTCCAATTTGTAAATTGAGATTTTTGTTATGAATAATGTTCCTTCGGTGTGCATAGGACAAGATTTATGTCAAGACGGAAAAAACAGGTACATCTTTTGAAACTGATTTCCATTTGATTTGTAGGCAGATCACTACTATGCACTAATGACAAGACTCATCTGACACTCAATTTTTGGATATTGACAGATCCAGGAATTTTGATGCATTTTATGGAATTCAAGAAAAATTTGGCAGTCCTAGCAGATTGGCTCCCAGTAGTGAAGAATTTGTATTTATGCTATATTCATGTACAGCTGATCCTCACAAAGAAGTATATTTCATTGCAATCCTTCCCATGGTTTTGTACTTCGAATAAAAGACTAAGGGATGGTGCTCTCAAGCTTTCCTCTAGTTTGACCCTGAAAGATGCCATTCTTGGCCAATTTACAAGGGTTGCTTCTTGTAATCCTTTAGCATTTATAGAAATATGTATTTAGAAAGACAAAGCTACAGGATTTTGTTTATTAAAGGAATTTTCCACTTTATACTCTCATTGTATCCATGTTGGAGTTGATCATACTCTTTATTATGCTATGTGTTAATTTTCATCTGATTATGGTTCTACAGGAATGACATACTTCAAACTCAAGGCACTAAATCTAGTCTTGGCAATTTGCAAAATCTTTGAATTAAAAGAGTCGACATTTTGTCTTGAATATGTGAAATGGTGCAGGGGCTACAATTCTGATAATCATAAGCAACATTTATTTTTAGCTTTCAAGATTGATTCTAAGCATAGCATATCAAATCAAATATATAACCTGGAAAAATGCCTTGCGCAATACCCATGTTGCTTATCGATTTTTTGTATCAAGTACCTATAAGCTAATCTTTTTAATTGAAACAGTAAATCTCCAATCACATGCTTTTAACACAATAAGCCATTTCTATATGCATCAGGGTCTCAGGATCTCTTTGAAGACAAATTTATCAGTGGAAGGCCAATATAGATTTATGGAAGTGAACAAATTTGAGACTGACACAAACATAGTTTACTTGTTTGTAGTCTTTCTTTGCTTCAAAGTGTTCGAGGGTTACTAACACAGTAGTAGCTATTTTAGATGGAAGAATTTTTTTCAGGAGAAAGGATTTTGAACAACAAACCTGCTTACTACCGGACACTTGAGGAACCAGATCTTTGGTTTTCTCCAAAGCTTGTATGGGAAATCAATGGTGCAGGTAAGAGTTATCCTTGAGAATGTTTTGATGGGTCCTTCCATATCTTTTCCCACATATTGACCACTTTATCTTGTTTGCATGTACAAATTATTCCATTTCAGATCTCATAGTTTCTCCAGTGCATCAGGAAGTTTTGGTTTAGTCCATCCTTCTCGTGGAATATCCATGATATTTCCTAGATTTAGTCACCAGCATATTGATAAGAAGCCAGAAGATGGTAGCACACCAACAAATATAGCAGATTTATTTCGCCATCAGACAGGCAAGAAGGATTTTTCTATTGACGATCAGAATCCATAGTTTTGTAAACTTGTATTAATCAATTGGTTGAATTTTGTTGCAAAGGAAAACATATGTCAATGCCTTTATGTTTGATATGAATTGGCTAAATTGGAAGAGAAACAGGAGGTGATTTATGTGCTAACTTATTGGTGTTTTATAGCATTTTAAGGTGCATTGGGTTTGTTGTCTAGACTCTAATTTGCAAATGGAGATTTTTGTTATGAATAATGTTCCTTCAGTGTGCACAGGACAAGATTTATGTTAAGATGGACAAAAAAGGTACATATTTTGAAACTGATTTCCATTTGCTTTGTAGGAAGAACCCTACTGTGCACTAATGACAAGACTTGTCAGACACTCAATATTGGATATTGATGGATCCGTAAATTTTGATGCATTTTATGGAATTGAAGTGAAATTTGGCAGTCCTAGCGGATAGGCTCCCAGTAGTGAAGAATTTGTATTTATGTTATATTCATGTACAACTAATCCTCACAAAGAAGTATATTTCATTGCAAGCCTTCCCATGGTTTTGTACTTTGAACAAAAGACTAAGGGATGGTGCCCTCGAGCTTTCCTCTAGTTTGACCCTGAAAGATGCCCTTCTTGGCAAATTTACAAGGGCTGCTTATTGTAATCCTTTAGCATTTATAGAAAGATATATTTAGAAAGACAAAGCTACGGGATTTTGTCTATGAAAGGCGTTTTCCACTTTATATTCTCATTGTATCCATGTTGGAGTTTATCATACTCTATATTATGTTGTGTTAATTTTCATCTGATTATGGTTCTATAGGAATGACATACTTCAAACCCAATGCACTGATTCTAGTCCTGACAATTTCCAAAATCTTTGAATTAAAAGAGTCGAGATTTTGTCTTGAATAATGTCAAATGGTGCAGGGACTGCAATTCTGATAATCATAAGCAGCATTTATTTTTGGCTTTCAAGATTGATTCTTAGCATAGCATATCAAATCAAATATATAACCTGGAAAAATGCCTTGCGCAATACCCATGTTGGTTATTTATTTTTTGTATCAAGTACCTGTATGCTCATCTTTTTAATCGAAACAGTAAATCTCCAATCACATGGTTTTAACACAATAAGCCATTTTTATAAGCATCAGGGTCTCAGAATCTCTTTGAAGACAAATTTATTAGTGGTAGGCCAATATATATTTATGGAATTGAAAAAATTTGAGAGTGACACAAACATCTAACTAATGGCAAGGCGGTTCAGATCATTTATTGCATGTTGTAGGTTCCATACATGTTATCTCAGAAGCAGGTTGTAGATCCATAGTCAAAATAGTTTTCATGGAAACAAATTTTTCCACATGTAGCGAAAAAAGAAGAGAGAAAAACATATGTAGGATGCCAACAACGCATCTAGCTAGTTTCACCAGAAACAGACATACACTCGAATTTATGTCTAGTTAGTGAGGTATAGTAATCCAAACACCTACATTGACAATTTGAATTATTTGATAGTTATAATTAGGAATTATGTAGGGCACCATTAAAACTACTAAAATATAATAACCACACATAAAACGACTAAAAATGACTAAATTAGTGACCAATAAATGAGATTAATGACCAAAATTCGCATATAAAATGGCAAAAAATTGAAAGATACGTGATCAAACAATGAGATATAAATGACCAAAATTCACATATCAATGACCAAAAAACAGTTTTGGTGGCTAATTTACAGTCTTTTATTACGTGACCAAATTTGGCCATATTCTAGTTTGTCATGTGGTCATTAATTTGGTCATATATTTGGTCATTGATTCAAATATATGACCAAATTAATGACCAAATATATGAATAAATTAATGACCAACTGACAAGCTATAAATGACCAAAATAAAAATGACCAATTTTGGTCACGTAATAAAAGACCGTAAATTAGCCACCAGTGATCACCAAACCAAAAGTGGTCATTGACATGCGGATTTTGGTCATTTTTTTGGTCACTAATATCTTATTTTCCACTAGTGAGAGGATTTGGAGGATAAGGAGGCAGATTATCAGAAATTGCTGTCAATATCTAAAGATATTCTAAAGGAAAAAAGAACCATCCAGAAGCAGCTCGAACACATGAAGGCTCAGAGTAAGGAGGAGAACAAAGATGCTGAGTTTCCCAGGTTGCAAAAGCGGTCCCAAGTTTTTAAGTGATCTAACTATCTTGGCAGAGGCTTCTAAAAGTCTTTAGATTTAGAGTTATTGTTTGCTTTTGAAAGCAATTTTGTTTGTTGACAAATGTCTCTTTTATTTTACACTTGTATTAAAAAACTGTTTAAAGGAAATTGACCTTTCTATTTTTGAAAGAGCTCGATCCATAGAAGTAGGATCTTATAGCTATCTTAGAAAAGCAGATATTTTGTATATAAGGACAGTCACTAGATGAGAAAGGGGGGTGGCAATTGGAGTGATGGAAATCCATTTTTGATGATATTCTGTATGACATGAAATACTCTACATCTTCAATACAGGTTTTGCTTTGATATGAGTATTATTATGATTTGGCTGTGTATTTTATGAATTGTATTTCTTGTGATTTATCCTGTATATGGTCAATTGAATCCCATTACATGATTCTTATAGTGAGGTACAGTTATCTTTTAAACTTTTAATAACAGAGTCAAGCTCATTTCATAAATTCATGATCATAGTTCCTTTGATATTGGATTTTGTATTCTGTTTTATGTTATACAGTTCTTTAATGATTATGTGATTTTCCTATAGCTTTGATTACATACCAGCCCAGTTTTATCTTGATTTCATTGAATTATATTTTTGAAAAAGATTTATTTAAGCTTGAGCCCCTGTAGTCTAGGTTCAACTTTAGGGATAACAATTACTTCCAACCCAACCTTGTGTATAGTCATACTACAAACTTCCAAGACTAAAATTATATCACAAGCGCTCTTGTCAAGCGCTCAAGGAACAACTCACGGGTTTACTTGCTTTGCACTATGCGTTGGCAATGATATATACTACATCTGTGTTGATTATTAAGATATTCTTATTCTTATGCATATGGGATAATACCTATCAAAGACAAAGCTTAAAAAGTGTATCTCGTGAATGTCATTGCTTTTTCCAAAGCGTGTATAACATGTCATATTATGGAGAACATTCAGGTCACTGGTATGCTAGATGTCCAGTGAGAACATTCAACTCATATTATGGAGAAAAGAAAGGAACATTCATATGCCAAGTACCACATCAACGTTCTGAAGTTCAAAATTTCAAGCCCACAATGCTGATGAATAATGCCTAAAAAATGTCAAAGTATCTGTTCACTAGACTCATCAGAAGCCTTGATAGCTAGAAGTGTCTAAGATCAAAAAGGTTTAGCAAATATCTAAAGAACCAGATTCAACAAGCAATTTTATCAAAGCAGTTACTAAGTAAATATTTACTTGAGTTGAGGTCTTCCTAAAATTGTGGATCTCAAAGCAAAGCATTTCATAGGCGTTTGACTCCAGCATTTCTAGATTTATTATGATAAATCATGGCTTAGATGACTTGATCTAATTTCCTACATTACAAGTTATGAGGGAAGCTTATACATAAATGGAAGAGCACTTGGACAACAAACTCCATATTTTGAAGATATCAAGTATGAGGTGGTAGAGTATACCCAAATATGAGATCAAAACTCAAGAGAACAACTTCAAATATTTTATGGGATCTTTCGCAATTAATAATTAATTCAAGATCATTTGGTGAGACTTTTGTTCCAAAAGTCTAGTAACACTCTGTCAATGTAATCTTCTATAAATTCTATCATTTGTAATGTAAATATGGGGGATCAGTTAGAGACGCTTGAGAGAGCTATAGGGGAACTTCAAACCAAAGAGGAGAAGATTTTTGGACTATATTGAAACTTGTTTATCTTTTTGAAGTTAATACATAATCTCTTCCTTTTTAAGTTGAGTTTCATTATGGTATTATTGTTTAGTATGTATTTCTATGTGCTCTATATGCTGGTATACTTTGTAGTTTGGTGAAGGAATTTATTTGTTTGATGTTCCTCTCCATTATCATTATACATGTTACATGTACATGGTTATTTTCATAATTCATCACTGTTGGATGCTCTTTTTATAATCATTATTTAAATTCATTCTTCTAAAGTTGTGTTAGAGATCCATCCTTGATAAATGCCTCTTGTGTGGTGATATGTTTCTTCATTTCAACCATCTGTCATCACTTTATTCCCTAAACATTATACTTACCTTGCCTTAGAGTTATTATAAAGGAATTTAGCCAGTTATTAGCTATAAGCCATTGAAATTCAATTTTTTACTCCATGCCCAATGGAATATCTTTGATCCACAGTTATCTTACTCCCCCCCCCCCTTTCTCATTTAGTCTTGTTGATCCATTTTCCAAATCCAGTCAAATTTTATTTAGCGCTAGAGCTTAAGATGTGCTAGCCATTCTCCTTCTGTAGTCAAGGTTCATCTTTTAGCACTAACACCCTGCGTCAAGTATGGATCAACAGTTAGGCTTGAAAGATATACTATAGTCTCCCTAACAACAAGGTGAGTGCATCGTAGGGGCGAACAGGGTAACTATACCTTGGATTTTACTTCCTTGGGTATCGATACACATATCTAATCCAGGATCTCTTTTAACACTTCCTTATAGTAGGATTTAAAAGTACGCTAAAAGAAAACAATGCTAAGTTTAAAAAATATGCCTAATGAAATTAACTTTTGGGGTTTTTTTGGATGCCTAGCCCAATCAGTCTACCAAGCTAAAATGTTGTTTTGTGACCTCCTATGGAGAACTTAGTTGGTGAGAATTTTATAATGGTTGCTTCTTAAGGATTTTTTTGTGAGTTAAATGGGAGTATGGGTGGTATTTCACACTCTCCTTCCTTTCCGATTCACTAAAATTCTGAAGAGCATACTTAGTTGGAAAGATTCTTTAGGTCCCTTAGTGTGTGCTATTGGGAATACACATGTGATGAAAGAAAATAGTAGTGCTGCAACTAAGTGAAGTGCTCAAAACAAAATGATGGAAATTGTAAGTTGAGCTCTAAACAAACTTGTGGTGCTTGTAAAAATAAATGCTAATTGTGCATAGGAGGTATTTCATTCTTCACTCCCATTCTGATTCACATAAATCATGAAGAGAAAAATTCAAAAGGGGAGGGGCTTTAGGTCCCTGTTTGTGTTCAAAAAATGTATGCTACACTAGTTTAAATTAATGATGTTAAAGCACAAGCAAAACCCATATGATGTACCAAATACTAGTGACAAAAATGAGGTCCTTGGGGAGCCTCAAAGTTGGTTACCCAAGTTGATTTCGAGGGGAATGACCCATTTACTCCCTAATATTAGTCTTGGTGGGACAATTACTAAAGGAAAAAGTAACCATGGTAAACTAATTAATTCCTAGTTCATTAGTGAGTAGATAGTGGGTTGTATATTGTTACAAGTGAAAACTAATAAAAAGGAAATGAATGACAAACAATGTGAGAATGCAATTTGCAGTCACACTGCAGTGTGGAAGAAACACTCACTGGTGCACTGTTGCATGGGATCGATGAAGAAAAACAACATAGTTTCTTGATAGAAAATATGTGTGGGAGAAAGACTGTTAAAATGTGCGGTCAACGCATCTGTCGAAGTTTAAAGTGTGCGATAGCACTTTCAAAATGACGGGAACAACACTAATGTGAAAAATGGTTGATACATCTGAATTTCTGGAATAAGAGGGATGGTCCTCTTCACCTACAAGATGACAATTACCAGAAATAAACCACAGTAAAAACAACTAATCGGGATTTTTATGAAGGAACCCAAGGAATTACATAAATACACATAAACGCAATGATGCAACACAAATAAGACTTCATTTCATCAATATCATATATGAGAAATACGCTTGCAGACATAATGAAAATAAACTAGCTAGGGTGTTGGTAGCTTATCTCTAAGAAGAGATGTGGTGGTCATCGTCCTCTAATCCCCCTTACAATGGGGCTCAAAAGACTATATATTATTTATAAAAAAAAGGAAAACCCTAATCCTCCAAGACCTAACCCTAGGAGACAAAAAATGCCAAACTATGGCCCCGTTGGGGTAAATTGGTACATCAACTTCCCGACATCGTAACTTTGGTATACAATCTTTGTTTGACGCACATGATACCTCATTGGAAAGATCTATCTGGGGACTATGTTGGTAAATGCAACTCCTATATATTTGTCGAAGGGATATTTCAAAAAATAAATCGTTTAGGGCCTCAAAAAGGCTTTGAAATTTTAGGACACAAACAACTGCTAAAAATAGTAAGTTGTGCTATAATTAAGGAAACTAAAAGAACGAAAAGAAAAATGTTGGGGCCCCAAGTGGAATATGCAGGTGGCCACCAATATCCACCTAGATCATTCCTCCCCCCTTAAGAATAAATGGTCTCCATTGCATGGAGTTCCTCCATGAGATGAGGAAACTTCTGCTAAACGTGTTCCCTGGTGAGCCACTTGCCCTAGTGCAAGAGTTGGCCAGCTTTGACAACTTGATACAATTGGATCTTTTGCTGGTGAGTGTTCTTTATTTTCATGCCCATGATATGATCTATGGTGGCCGATTCCCTGCAGTCTGGGTTTAACTCTATTGTCGTGAGTTATTCTGCAATGTTGGAGATGTCCAATAGAGGTGGAAAGTAGGGACGAAGGCGATCCACATTCAACACTGGGTGCAGAACAAGGAATGGTGGAATACTGACCTCAAAGGAGTTGTCCCCTACATCCTTTGTAATAGTGTATGTCCCATATCAAAGAGGGCGAAGCTTACAGTAGGGTCTAGCAAGGCACTCCTTCTGCAAATGTATCCACACTTTGTCACCCACCTAGAAGTTGTGTGGCACCCGATGCTAATCATGTCACTTCTTGTATTTGGCATTGGTTCTGTCCAATATCTCATGAACCTGTTGGCAGAAGTGTTGAATGCGCTCAATGAAGTTGTTTTCCTTGTCATCTTCTGACTAGACATGAGCCGAATCGGCCTGCGTGACCGCAAATGCCATGGCTACGTCAATGGAAGATAGTGGCTAGAATCCCAAGCCCACTTGAAAGGGGTTGTGGTTGGTTGAGCTATGGAGAGTTCGGTTATAATTGTGTTATAAATAAGGGAGGCTCTCATCCCATGTGCATGGATGCTTAGAGTCGTACATGCACAGAATGTGTATGATCATCCTATTGACGACCTCTGTCTGACCATCAGTTTGGGGATGGAAAGCTATGGACTTGGTGAGCTTGGTGTCCAGCATTGACCAAAGGCTGGACAAAAATGTACTAGGGAACTTGGTATCCCGATATGAGATGATAGACTGTGGGATATGAAAGTGTACCCACACTCGTTCAAAGAAGAGTTGAGCAATGGTTTCTGTTGTGATATTCTTCTTGCAGGCCACTATAATGGCCATCTTCGAGAATCTGTCGACGACCATGAAAACACAGTCGTTACCATGCTTAGTAGAAGGAAGGCTCGACATGTAATCCAAGGAGAGGGATTCCCAAGGTCGACTAAGGGTAGGAAGGGGAGTGTAGAGTCCTTGCTTCCTAATGGTAGGTTTTGCAATGGCACAGGAAGTGCAAGATATGATGTACTTCCCGACATCCATTCGAAGGTTTGGGAAATAGAAATACTTCTATAGTACTGCCACTATTTTCTTGACCCCGTAATTCCCAGCGACCCGACTGTAGTGGGATTCCCAAATCATCTTGGCACGCTCGCTTGAAGGAACACCAAGGTTTCCTAGGTGACATAACAGTCCATCTTGGAGGTGAAAATTGGGAACTTTCTTACCCTCTAAGAGCGTCTTGTATGTGTGACCAAATCCTGGATCGCTCTTGTAAAGAAGTGGCCAATAAAAAGTCTCATGCCCACAAGAGTTGAGCACGGTGGTTAGCGCCATGATCAATGGTGGGCTGAGGTGGTCTGCAACATTATTGGTGCTTCCCTTATTGTACTTGATATTTAGACAAAACTGTTGCAGATATATGGACCATTTCTTATGGCGATCGTTCTACAACTTCCCTTGTGTTTGCATGAACTGCAGGGGTCGGTGGTCTATGTGGATGACAATTTCCTTCCCCAAAAAATGTAATGCTTCCATTTTCATCAAGCCTGCACAATGAAAATACATCTCTTTGTCATAAGTGGGATACTTCCGTACTGTGTCAGAGAGTGTCTCACTGTGATATGCCACTAGATGTCCCAGTTGAGTAATAACTTCCCCAATAGCATAGTCTAAGGCATTTGTCTCGATCTCAAATGGTTGTTGCATCTCTGGTAATGTGAGCACTAGGGTAGAGAAGAGGCGATGTTTCAACTCGACGAACTCCTCATGTTGAGATTCCAACAAAAATCATTTTTCTCTTGCTCCTCCCTTGGCGACTTGGTTCAAGGTCCAAGTGATATGAAAGAATCCCAATACAAACCCGCAGTAGAAATTGGCAAGACCCAGAAAGCTGCGGAGCTTTGTTAGAGTGGTTGGGGCTGGCCAATCCAGAATAAATTGGATCTTGATAGGATACACATGTACCCCTCACTCATCAATAATCTATCCCAGATACTAAACCTGATTCATGCCAAAAGTGCACTTCTCTAAATTGGCACACAGCTTGTGTTTCCGTATTGTTTGGAGGACCTGTCGGATGTGGTGGAGGTGCTCCTCCTAAGTTTTGTTGAAGATAAGGATGTCATCCAAGTACACTACTACAAATGAGTTGGTGAATGGCCGCAAGATGTCTTCCATCAATCCCATGAAGGTTGAGAGAGCATTTGTCAGCCCGAAAGGCATGACCAACCATTTGAAAAGGCCCTCCTTGGCTTTGAAGGAAGTATTCCACACATCAAAGGGTTTAATTGGTACCTAGTGATACCCGAACTTCAAGTTGATCTTACTGAAATATCCCCCCCCCTGAGTTGGTCAAAAAGGTCATCAATCCGTGGGATTGGGTACCTATTTCGGACAGTGATCTTATTCAGTGTCTGATAGTCAATACAGAGTCTCCAAGTCCCATCCTTCTTTTGCACCAACATGATCAGGCTCCCACAGGGCGATGAACTTGGTCAAATGTGCCCTTTCTGCAACAACTCTTGAATCCGCCTCTTGATTTCGTCATTCTCTATGGCAGAGTTTCAATAGATTGATCCATTGGGCAGCGACGCACCTGGGGTCAGATCAATTGGGTGCTTGACTGACAGTGCAGAGGCACCCCTGTGGGTGAGGTGAAGATTTCCATGTATGCCTCCAGGACCTTTTCCATCTGTTGTTGTCAGGAATAGGGGCTCTGTTTGGAGATCGTGGCCATAGTATTATTCTTTCCCCCAGGGCAAATTACTAGGAAAACAAATTTTCCCATTTTGGAAATGAGCTTAATGCATTTCTTTGCAGTAACCAAAGAGATGGCGACACACAGCGCTACCTCTAGTATCTTGTGCAACTTATTTCCCAAAGTAATAATAACAATGCAAGGCCGGGACTCATACACAACATGTTTCTTCCATAATTATGGCTGGCCTAATAATACATCAGAAACATCAAGAGGAGTAATGCCACATAATACCTCATCCATGAAGGGCTTGATGTTGTAGGGAAGGCGACAATGTTGGCTGACACGGAGATCTCGTCCTTGGTGAATCCGTCCAATGGTGTATGGTTGTGGGTGTGCTATGGTCGGCAAGCCCAACCACTTCATGACCTCTAGTGAAATGAGGTTCTTTTGGCTCTCGTTGTCGACAATGAAATGCAGCGAGGAACCCTTTACCCACATCTGTGAATAGAAGAGGTGCTCCCCCTCCTCTAGATCTTCCAATTCCTCCTTCCATACCTTCGTGGTGGTAACAGTGGCCCTGGGCTCCACGTCGATAATTTGCTTCCCCCTATCATTACTCTTTTCGATTTATGGTTCAGATTCAGAGCATGCATCTGATTCAGAGGCCTTCAGCTTGACCACCAGTGACTGCTTGGCTTGGTATTCACTTGTGTTGTGCGTGGAGATCTTATGAAACTCACACCCCTTTCCCATGTTCTTCTTTGGCTTCACATTGTTTTTCTTTGCTTACGCTTTTGGCAGGTTATCCTAGGCTACCTCGCCTTGGATTTTTCCTTTGTTCTATAGTTTGGGGGCACCTTTCCCTTGCTTTTGATTCACAGATCCAATGTCTCTATTCTTATGTTTAAACTTTTGCTCAATCTTGGCAGCAAACTGATATGCTCCACCAAGCGAGGAGATGTCGAGGAACTCCATTTCCTCCTGAATGTATATACGTAGACAACCGTGGTACTTCAACACCAAATTTTTCTCTGAATCTTTGATGCCCAATTTTTTGAGTAGGGTATGGAACAAATTTGTCATCTCATGCACATGTTGAACCATTTGTTGCCATAACGTAGTCCAATGTATGTACTTGTCCTAATAGCTTCCCACTGGATAATATTGTTCCTTGATGGCATCTCGGAAAGAATTCCAAGTGAGTGCAGCCAAAAACTGAGAGGATTTCCTCTCGTCCGTCTGCTCACAGTAGGTTTCCCACTAGTCCTTGACATGGGGGCAGCTTTAAGGAGTGCAGAAGTGATTCTTTCCTCGTTGGAAAGGTCATGCACCAAGAAATACCCTTCTAAGAGATTCAACCATCTATCTATGACGTCTGCATCTATTTGGCCTTCAAATATGGGAATGTCAAAATTTACTTGTACCTTAAAATGGGTTGTGCCTCCAGAGTGGCTACTGTTGGGAAGTTGTTGAAGGATATGGGAAAAGTTATCCATCATCGCATTCCTTTGTTTCTTGAGGGCCTCATCGAGCAATATTTTGATAGGATCTCCTACTCCCTCGTCTTTCTTTTCGTCCTCTATGATAATCCATCGAGGTTTGCAAGGGTTCAACCAGGTTGAGCCCTAGTTCCTTATACCCCGACCTCGTTGGGGAAATGCAAAGAAGGATCGAGAAAGAGAAGACTTGCTTTGATACCACTGATCCAGATGTTTATGAAGGAACACAAGGAATTACAGAAATACACATAAAATCATAGATGCAACTGAAATAAGACTTCATTTCATTAATATCATATACCGGAAATATGCTTACAGACAAAATGGAAATAAACTAGCTAGGGCGCTTATAGCTTATCTTTGAGAAGAGATGTGGAGCCACCGACCTCTGAACTCCCCCTTACAATGGGGCTCGAAAGACTATATATTATTCAGAAACAAAGGAAAACCCTAATCCTCCAAAACCTAACCCTAGGAGATGAAAAATGCCAAACAATGGCCCCGTTGGGGTAAATTGGTACATCAACTTCCCGATGTTGTAACTTTGGCATACGGTCTCTGTTTAATGCACATGATACCTCATTGGAAATATCTATCCAAGGACTACGTTGATGACTATGAATCACAAGATATATTTTAGAGGAATATTTCCCAAAAACATCGTTTAGGGCCTCAAAACAGATCCAGAAGTTTAGGACTCCAAAAAATGCTAAAAATAGTAATTTGTACCATAATTAAGGAAACTAAAAGAACTGAAAGAAAAATGTTGGGGCCCCAAGTGGAATAGCCGGATGGCCACCAATATCCACTTGGATCAATAACCTAAACGAATACAAATGAACAAAAATGAAGTGGAGTGGTCATTAATACTATTGTGGGAAATAATGCACAAGATTGCTTCCCACTTTGGGATGGGGAATCAGGATAGGCCTTGTAGGATGCACCAAGGTCTCGATATTTGGATCCCCTTGGTTGTATTGGTTAGATCACCCCAAGTGATCATGCAATATATTGTTAGAGGGAAACAAAAACCAATAAAATGATAACAAAACTTAAACAAAATAGTAGAAGGTCGAATGGTCGAGTGTTCTAAGTTGTGAGCAAAAGGTATCAAAGGATATACATCACTATATAAGGTCCTGACTTGATGTTCCCATTGGTTTATATATGTAATCAAAGTGAATGGGTGAGGCCCCTTCAGGTGGCCCCCCTATGCATTGTTCATGTGGACGTAACAGGCCCTATTGGGGGGTAGGTGAACTAAACACACACACAATGATGATTTGCACAATGTGACAAGGTATTTGACAGATAAATAATTTGGAGTTCCTCTAAGTAGCATTCACTTTGTGCTTTTCCAAAATTCTTTAACTGTTTGAAGAAAATTTGATGGGGGAGAACGGAGGCTACAAGTACATACTAAAACTTTAACTAATCAACATTCTTTTACAAAGAAGGGACACCGACAATTGATTTGACATTAAAGGTGCTAGGAACAAGATATATCTAGAGGGACCTTCACCTATTTCTCTACTTTCCTTTTTTTCCCCAAAAAAACCACAATCAATGCATTTCATTGTTTTTAATTCACACACAAGAACATTTTCTCATAACTCCCTCATTTCAAAATGGTGTTTACTAGAGACTTCTGACAACATATTTCAATGACATTCCTAGTGTATATGTTCTAATGTTATTTTTTCAATAGATCTATACCTAGGGGAATGGACCTTTAAAAGTACCACAACACCAAAATTGTTGGCCACAATGTTTTTCCCTATCTAAAAGTATCTAAATATGTAACCTATACATGTTGATCCAATTTGGTTTAAATCAATGTGAGTAAATCTTAGATAAAAAAATTATGTTGAGATAGGACAACTTGCTTCATCTTCTATTGAAAACAATATGAATCCTACTACTAACAATGCTTCACCTTATCCAAATTCATGTCCCCATCACATACCCTCATCCTAGGGTTTTATAATTACCTTTTTTTCTCCATGTACCCAACCATACTCTTAAACCAACTTGAATAATACAAGTTAGAATAAAAAAACTTCATTATAAAATATAAAAAATCCATACATAATGTGGCTCTATTCAAACTTAGATTTTAATGTTGTTGAATCCCCATATTGGTAAGCTATGGTAGGTATTTTCATGTGTAGACCCTAGTTTTAAACCCATACTTAGTCAATTGGGTATAGTTCAAGTGGTTGGGAAAAGAAATGTTATTCTTCCCACCCAAGTTCAATTCTTGCTTGCAAAATGTGCACTCTTCGTGAGCAAGTTGTTGATGGACGATCTTCATGAGAAAATTGTTGGTTGAATCCTCCAAGGTAGCATAAATCTCATCCTCGCTTAAAATTTTGAGAGTGGGATGATAAATCCTTTCTAAGTGCCATGCTTCCTTAACTAATTCAAGTTGTGTAATTATATCTCTTGAGTGCATTGATCGAAAAAACAAGTCATATTAAATTTCCTTATACTGGCCTCAAGGAAGAATGTTTCATAAATTTGTGAAAGTTTTTAACAAAGTTAAGACTTCCCATTATTATGTGACCCACTTGAGACAATTGTACACGAGACGAGGGTGGAGAATATTTTTGAAATTGTCATTGTAAACAATGAGCCTAGGGTATAAGGATTCATAGATTCATTTTTTCATCAAATTATGCCATTATGCACCATCATCCATGGCATCTAGGACTTTGTACATTTAAAGTGTAAACTATTTACCATATAAAGCATTTAAATTGTTTGATGCATTAAACTCCAGTTGGAAAATTATTTAGGTTTCCAGTCACGGGCCTATGGTATAATGATTCACAGATTCATTTTTTCACCAATTTATGGCATTGTGCATCATCATCCATGGTAGTTGGGACTTTGTACATTTAAAGTGTAAACAATTTACCATATAAACTCTAGAGCATTTAAACATATTTTATGTTTATTGTGGAATGTTTTTGTTAAATTATTTAAAGGTTGATGTATATTTAGTTTGACTATTTAGTATTTGGATGAGTTATGTTTATGTTGTACAATCTAATACCATAGATTCAACATGAAATTGAAATCCTTGATTATATCTCAATTTTTTTTCAATATTATACATATTTTCTAATATGTTGAGTTGTTGAAATCCACCAATTTGTGCCAAGTAGCCAAATTGACTATCTATTTTGAGTTTGCCAAGTTATTGTCATGACCAAGGTATATCACTTTGGTTATAGGAAAGAATGTTGTCCAATTTTTTTGCATTCATTCACTTTAAACTTTGTAATGTTGCAAAATAGAAGAATTCCAAAAAGGAAGAATTCTTAATATTAAGCTTTGTCTCTTTCAAATGAGTCATCTTGGCATTTTCACTCCAAATATTTTCTACAACGTTTCAGGATATGAAATTTTATACGTACATAAAGGACATATAGACGTAACTTATGTAGAAACTTAAGCCTCTAGTTTTCTATAATTTTGGAATACACTCTATGTAATTTATGGTTTTTACTAATCCAAGAGTTTTGGCTCCTTCAAATGAGACATATTGACATTTTCACTCCAAATTATTTAGTGAAGTTTTAGGGTCTCAAATATTCATATAACCACGAGGATATAAGGAAGTACCTTGGGCCAAAATTTCAGGCTTTAGGTCGCTATATATTCTTAGATAACTATGTGTAAGTAAAGGTTTGTGACTAGCCCAAAAACATCCCTTAAACATGTTTTCTTGGGTAAAACCGTTATATATGAAGTTTTAAAAATCCAAATTGAGTGCCATTATTTGTATTCAAAACAAGATGGACCAAACTATTTATGGTAAAAAATTTATATTTATATCTAAAAAATTGGACACATAGCAATTCATATAATTTCGCTCTTTTGAGAAGGACAAATGAACAAGTTTTAGGAAAATTACCCTATTTTTTCCTTGGCAATTCAAAATTCACTAAAACTTCTGGCATTACAGAGTAGACATACCAAGATACTACAAAACAAAACACTCAAAGGTGTATACATGTCAGAGTTACAAAATATTCAAGGAAAGCTTGCAAGACCATCTCCAAATAACGGTTTTACAAGGAGTTGTGCTTATTTCAGAATGTTGGCCTCAAACCCTATCTTGAAAAGTATGTTATTTCCCAATGATTGTAGAGATATTTTTATGGTTAGCAAGTTCATTTTTTCTTTTTTTAGGGATGCTTTTTGGTATATTTATAGCACATATATCTATCATTTAGTGGGTAAACATATGGTTGGGAATGCATACACAGAAACTACAAGTAGTAGATAAGTCACATGGTTTTGCACCTTTGTAACCTCTATTGGTACCCCTTCGAGTAGTACCATATTAGACAACACCTGTATACATAATTTCACTTTTTCATACCCTTGGATATATCAAAATTCCCTTAGGTATATCTAGATCCAACTTTAGATAAAACTAATCTATCATCCTATTGATTTAGTACATTGAGAGAACACTTTGGGATTATTGATTTTGTGCAGCTTCAAAGTTTGATGATGTTGTTTGTATATGTTATTCACAGACTCCCTTTTAAATTCTTGGGACCCTTATGTACATATTTGAACATTTAATAAGCACAACAACTAATTCAATTATCTCTCTAACTAGTTAAGGGGGTATATCTTGTGGTGATTGAGACAAAGCACAATGGAGAGTCAATGCCACAATTGGTCATGGAACAATAAACCCTTTAATTCTCTTAGGGTTGTAGTGATCTTGAGAGTTTTTCCATTGTAGGAGAACATAATGCAAAATCACTTATGAGTGACCCCAATCTCTAGTCTTCTTTTGGTTTTCATCCTATAAATACCAGGTTTTAGGGATGGACCCCAAAGTGTGCATAAACTTATGAACTTAAAATTTAGGTTCTAAACATTCTTGATACCATACATCTATATTATTTGCACATGGATAGAAGGATATGTCTTTCCTTTGATATAAATCTAGAAATATACAATTTTGTCTATGTTTCCAGGGTGGATCTTGACATTAAAATTTTTGGTGAAGCATGAATTTGACTAGCATTGTTGGATGAACTACATCCCAAGTAGTCAAGTATTATTTGTGGGCATCCAATCAATGAGAAAGTGTTTCTTTTAGCACTACATCGAAGGTAGGAACTGATTTCTCCTTCATAATATTGTATTCCATCTCATTGAGGAAATTTTCTACATCTCCTATCCTATCATAAGTTGGGGGATCCCACAACTTGGGCCAATCCAATAGAAAATTTTAAGTTAGACACAACTTGGGCCAATCGAATAGAAAATTTTAAGTTAGACATTCCTCCTAATAGATAATATGGGCATGGCCCTTCCATTGGTACATAGGCTCTTCTAAGTCAATGACAATGGAATGCATAATACTCCAACTAACTGACCCATATGTTGTTGGGTTAACATACTCCTCCCTCATGTTTATGTTCAAAATGTAATGGTTGTTTAGTATCTATCTTCAATTGAATCCTCTGTGGAATCAATGTATATTGGTCCTTTATAAGGGTCCAATGGTTGAACTTCCCAAGTACCATTGGCCTCAAAAGTAATGGTTTCCTTTTTTTATGTAAATCAATGCACTATTTTCATAGTCCCACTCAAGGACAAGTAGGACAAGTAGGACAAGGATCCCAGGTATCCATAATCTCAATCAATTGAAAGTCTATTAATGTTTTAATGCCTTCTAGGTCAACTTCTATTTTTTCCAACCTGCCAATGGAAACAAAATTATATTGATCTTCCATCCAATCCAACCAATGCGGGTTTTCCCATATCCTCCCAAGATTTGTTATAAGTGATAATTTCTTCATTAGGAAAAGCATTATAAGTGATGTTTTCTTCCATTTTTTCGCTCTATAAGAAAGTCCAAAAGAATACATCGTATACTCAATTCTTTGCTTGTCATTAATGGCTAGGACATGGAGTCAAGAAGGAGTTAATTAATCAATCCAAAAACATCTGCCTAAGATTAAAATTCAATTCAAATTCACAATACAAGGAACGACATGTTTGAACTTCTGTTTGACAATACCATATATGATTATATTGTGTGATATTTTGCCTGAGCCTCTTTCCACTTACGTGGTGTGGTGTCTTAGAAACTATTTTGCATGATTTGATATTAAAAGTTTCTGAGCAGATATCTTACTGTGGATCTGTTATCAATGGCAGATGCCACTCAATAGTCAAAACTCAAAACATCACAAGAGCTATGAATTTTCAATATCCTTATCACTGATCAATGGCGAACACAATAATAACAACCATTAAATTTATATGATCTATAAGGTGATGTTTTCAAAGCTAATTAAGTATAGGTGGATTATACAGAGGTGCCAGAAGGTTATATGTTACAGATCGGAGATTAAACAAGGCAGATATAAAATCTACTGCAGTTAACCTAAAAACACCAGAAGGAGATCTCGGTTCTTGCATAACTTTGATTGTTTCTCAAGTTCTCCATTATTAAAATCCTCATGAAGTAGCCAACAGTTCTATGTTTGCTGGTCATCCTATAGTTTGGCAGTAAACTGCTCTTTTATCCAATCAAATGGCTGCAAAATTTAAAGAAGCACGTCAAATATAATGCCTTAATCAAAATAAGCATAATTAGACTCTATCAATTATTAAAAACCAAAAGGCTGAAATCCATGACATTAACATGTAATTGTAGCTAACAATTCACTTGATATGTTTTTAAAACACAATGAACGGTGCTTGTGAATTTAACATGGGTTTCAATGACTGCAGGAAGCATTCAAAATGAACAAATACATGCATACCATGTTCAAGATTGAGGGAAATCCAAGTTCATAAATTTCTCTCTCATAAAAAGTCAGAATCCAATAATATCAACAAAATTAAATCTCATATCTTGAAAACAAAGATATTCACTTTCAGGTAAAGAAAGCCAGGTCACTTCCTTTCAATGTGGATTTAAGAGATCAATATTACCAATGCATGCATAGATGTTCAAGGTTGAGGGAAATCCCAGTTCATAAATTTCTCTAAGAAAAAGTTAGAATCCAATAATATCAACAAAATTAAATCTCATATCTTGAAAACAAGACATTCACTTTCAGTTAAAGAAATCCAGGCCACTTCCATTCAATGGATTTAAGAGATCAATATTACCATACTTGCCTCTTTAAACTAAAACATAACTAACAAATCACTTTCTAGTTGCAGAGTCTCAGAACAACATATGTGCTTGGCAATTCTTTAGGAGAGCACAACTCATCCACGACGACATCTGGGTAAACAACCAAGTGCTTGACAGTTCTTTAGGAAAGCAACCTGATTACATGTTGTATCTCCAACATCTTTAGGTTGCCTCTATGTTTCTCTGGCTTTTCATTCCTCTCAAGGATGGTGATTCCTCCCTCAAAAATTATATCTTTTTCTTGGAGGTAACCAGTCTTTGGTGGGTATAAAAATCTGTCCAGTCTTTCTTTCTTTTAGCCCAACAAAAACAAAAACTTGGAATTGCAATTTAAATAATTATGGCCAAGTGGCTCTATGAGATTGCCTACATCAAATAATCTGCGCTTAATGATAAATTACCTGTCTTTGGTTATGAACCAGTACAGAGCATGGCAGCAAGTGACACCCATGTCTTCCCAATACAATGACGGTAACAGAAAATCAGTTAATGCCTAGAACGTGGAAGAACCAATGACATTTGCAGTTCAGTGGATATGTTGAACCCTTCATCTGTGTGAAGAAAGACTGATATAACTACGAATGCCTGAAACAATATTATTCTAATGCTGGAACAGAATCATTGTCTAAAAAGATCAATGCAACAACCTCAACCATACATAGGAATTAAAACAACAGAGAAGTACTACCATCAATGAAGGCAGTACGAAAAGCTCAATATTTTAAAACAATTGCCATTAGAGCCTTGAAAAGAAGCCATGCTGTACAATAAATTTCATCAGGGCAGAAGAGCACAAACCTGGTCATTTCATGCCTCAAAGAAGGTCATTTCATTCCTTAAAGAAGTTCAGGTGCAGCATGCCCACCTCTATAAATTCCACGCAGAGGCTTCAATCCTTCTTCTCTAATTCCTGGTAGCAGAGGCTTCATTCCTTTTTCTCTAATTCCTGGTAGCAGGTAATTTTAATTTCAGGATTGATCTTCTCTTTCTCCATTATCGAGAAGGTAAATGGTCATAATTTCAACTCATCCTTCTGTCAACTGTTAGTTTAGGGAGAGAAGAGCAGTGGGTTCAGGAAAGGAAAAGCAAAGGGAAAAACAGGGATGGAAAAGCGAAGTCTGTTAGTTCAGGGAGAGAAAAGCAGTGATTTCACGAACAGAAAAGCAAAGGGAAAAGCAGTGGGTTTAGGGAGGGAAAAGTGAAGTCTATTAGTTCAGGGAAAAGCAATAATTTCAGGAACGGAAAAGCAAAGGGAAAAGCAGGGACGGAAAAGCGAAGTCTGTTAGTTTAGGAGAGAAAAGCAGTGATTTCAGGAATGGAAAGTGTTGGTGCAAAAGTGAGAAAATAGCGCTTGTTCTGTCCGCTGAAAAAGAAAAGCAGTCGGTTGAGAGAGGAAAGAGCGCCTTTATATCCGTTGAAAGAAAAAGCAGCCAGTTTAGATAGGGAGCCCCAATTTGTCTATCCTAACCGTTAAAGGAAGCGGAAGTGGGAGTAGTGCCTCTGCTTGAGGGAGTCGTCTATATATCTTAATCTTACATACTTTCAGAATATTTTTTGACTTCTTATATGCATGTCTGTCTCTATGTATGTGATAGGAAAAGAGGTGGAGTGCACGGCACTGCATTGGAGGTGAATTGGTTTCAAAAATTTTACTCTGCTCTAAAAGAACCTCTGCTGAGCTGCCTTCTACACAATGGAGATCCAGGTTTCAGTCGGTAACAGTAAGTATCACTAATTTCTTCTTTTAATTTATGTATTAATTCATTTAGAAACCACGTTGCAAAACCTTAGATAGTAATTTCTTCTGGAATCACTCTGCCGCCTCTAATTCAGTAGTAATATGCCAACATGTGATCTCAAACCTGAGCTGAGTAATATGCTAACATGTGATCTCAAACCTGAGCTGAGTAATATGCTAACCTGACCTGAGTAATATGCTGCCTCTATCCTCTGTATATCACTCTGCCGCCTCTAATTTTCTTTAAACCTGAGTAATATGCGAAAATGTGATCTCAAACTGAATAATATGCTTTCTCTATCCTCTGTATATCACTCTGCCGCCTCTAAGTTTCTTTAAACCTGAGTAATATGCCAAAATGTGATCTCAAACCAGAGCAATATGCTGCCTCTATCCTCTGTATATCACTCTACCGCCTCTAATTTATTCAGTAGTAATATGCAAACCTGTGATCTCTAACCTTAGTAATATGTGAACCTGTGACCTCAAACCTCAGATTCTTCAAGAGCATAGTTTTTAGGACTCGAGATATTTATTTGAACCCTTAATTTGCATCCTTATTGAAATTGCACCAGATGGTTGCAATCTGTCTGCCATACCCTACCCTCACAGAAAGCCAACCGTTTGGGTTTATGGTTTAAGGGTTTGAGGTTTGAGTTTATGCCGGAAATGGTAGTTTCCCACCAGGTAATCCAGGCATCCTGGTTTATATATATCTATTAATGCGCTTTCTTCATTAGTTGGAGTTTATGCTTTCTGTAATTTTCTAGAAACAAAATTAATAAATGCTTCCCCTAATTTCGACTGACATTTTGTATTTTTTCTTAATATTTTGTGTATGTTTGTTTTTTAAGTGTTTATAAAGTTTGTATATTTTTTTTTATTTGTGTTATGAGCTTTGTTTGAATGTAGAAGTTTGTGTTTTTTTTAGTTGTTTATAAAGTATGTCAAAACTTTATTTTAATGGTTTGTAAAGTGTGTAAGTTTGTATTTTTAATTGTTTTTAAATATTATTTATTTTAATTAAAGAAAATCTATTATCCTACAACATAAGATTGAAAATACAATTTAATATATATTCATAATGATGTTGTTTTTTATAAATATGCCATGCATTTATTATTTAATTTTTTTATTGTATGTATTGATAATATATTTATATGTTTTATTAATAATATATATATATATTATTAGTACTTATATTTTTGTTTGCAAAGGGAAGGTATAAGAAAAGTAGCATGAAGAGGGGGAGCACTATGAGGAGTATATA
>LPNX010414451.1:461796-531286 GCA_001517045.1 Pseudotsuga menziesii | reverse complement strand
ATGTAGAGGGAGGGGAGGGGTCAAGGAGGGGTCAGAGGTAGAGGAAGAGGAAGAGGAGGGGGATGTGGTGGAGGAAGGGAGAAGGGGTAGGGGGCATATGAAGCGGTAGAGGAGGGGGGATGGAGGTGAAAGGAGGAAGAGGAGGAGGTCAAAGCAGAGGATGAGGGAGAGGTGGGAGGAGGAGGAGGATGGAGGAGGATAAAGGAGGAGGGGGAGGGTGATGAGGGGAGGAGTAGGAGGAGGTAGAGGAGGAGAGAGGAAGTAGGAGTAGAAGGAGAAGGAGGAGGAGAAGGTGGAGGAGGACTAAGGGGAGGGGGAGGGGGAGAAGGGGTGGGAGGTGGAGGGGGGGAGAAGGGGTGGACAAGGATGATGAGCGGAGGGAGGAGGAGGGGTATGTCAAGGGAAGCGAGGAATTGGTAGGGATATGAGATGGAGGGAAGGGGAGAAGGAGGAGGAGGAGGATGTGGTAGAGGTAAGGAGAGTGGGGGAGGGTTGGGGAATGTGGAGGGGGAGGGAGGAGGAGGGGGGAGTGGGGGGACGGGGGTGATGGGACGAGGGAAGAGGATGAGGAGGGTTCCAAGTGAAGAAAGGAGGGGAAGGAGTAGGGGATGGGGACAAAGGGAGGGGAGAAGGAGAAGGAGAAGGAGTAGGAGTGGTAGGAGGAGGAGGAGGAGGAACAAAAGAAGAAGATGAAAACTTTTTGAGAAATAAAATAAAAGTGAGGAACTACTTGGTTTGCTTAGAATTTTATTTTTGTGCTCAAAAAGATTGAAGAGGAGTGTTCTTAAATCATCATAATTTTGATAAGTTAGAAGGCTCATTACACAAGAATATAACATGTGTCATTATATCATTATAAATAACTCTAGAATAGTTTTAAGGGATAAATTATTATTACTACAATATATAAAATTAGTAAGAAGAAAAATAATCACCATAATTTTGATAAGTTAGAAGGTTCATTACACAAGAATATAATGTGTGTCCTTTAGTAGTATTAGTTTATTATATTGTTATAATAAACTCTAGAATAGTTTTAAGGGATAAATTATTATTACTATGATATATAAAATTAGTACTAATAAGAAAAAGATGATGACGATGATGATGATTATGTTCTTGAGAAAGAAATGAAAAGTAAGGAACTAATTGGTTTGATTAGAATTTTATTTTTGTGCTAAAAACACATGAAGAGTAGTGCTCCTAAATCGTCGTAATTTTGATAGGTTAGAGAGTTTGGAAGGTCTGTAGAAGAAGATGATGATGATGATGGTGATGATGATGATGTTCTTGAGAAAGAAAATAGAAGTAAGGAACTACTTGGTTTAGTTATAATTCTATTTTTGTGCTAAAAAATCTTGAATAGGAGCATTCCTAAACCACCATAATTTCAAAAAGTTAGAAGGTTAGAAAGGTATGTATTGTAACAAAAATTTTGAAACATCGATATAATGTGGTGTATGCATTGTAGTCTAATGTTTTTCATCCTCAACAATCATAGTATCCCAAAGATAACAAATCCTTTCATCCCATGGAGTTTTAAGAATTGTCCAATGTCTTATTGGGCAACTCATGAGAGTTCATTCTTATTTTAGCTATATTGATATTTTTCTTTACACTAGTTAAAATAGAGAGATACTTTTTATTTTCTATATTATGGTTAATGAGATCCTTATAATATCTTAATTGTCTTTTAACGTAAAATATTTTCCCACCACAACTTCTTGGTCTCCCAATTTATTTAACTTTTTCTTGTACATTAGGTACCTAGTCATAGCTATGTTCTCAATGGGGTAAAGACTCACTTATATGAGGAGAATAGGATATGGCATATTGCTTTTGATTTCAAGATTATAACTTTAGAACTCTTCTGGATAATTTGTTCAATCTTTCTCCAAGATTCTCTAGAGATGTTGCAACCCCAAACTTCACACCCGTACAAGAGAACGAGAGTGACAAGTGTCTCAAAGTGGATTTTGTTTTTATCCCATGTCACAAGCTTTATTGATTTACAATTATTTTCAAGACCAAAATAATCGTTCCACCCTCCATTAATCCTTTTCTTGATGTTGTAGTTCCAGTTGAGCATGTGATGGATATCAATTCCAATATATCTGTACGAAGTCACTTCCTCCAAGTTGCTATTGTCATACAAAAATTAGTGTAAGTACCTTATTGGATTTGATTATCATAGATTTTGTTTTGTCAGTGTTAATAGTCATACCCATACTAGAGAAACAATCCTTGAGAATTCTTAATTTATTATCAAGATCATAGTGACACCTTACAGAAAAACAATATCATTATAATAAAGAAGAAGGATGATGACTGTTTCCACTAACATAGTTCTAGTGTAGCATGCCTCTACTAAAAAACCTTCTAAATTATCGATTTATATACCAAAAAGGGTAAGTGAGAGGGGGGAACTTTGTTGAAATCCTACATTACGATTAATATATTCAAACCAACCCTTAGTGTTCTTAAAATTGATAATGATTTTTGTACAACCTTATTCCAATAACTATCAACTCAAATTAAAGAAACCTTTAACTCTTCTAACCTTTTCCACAAGTTTTTTATATGCAGTGTATCGAAATATTTTCTAAATTCCACAAAGCTATAAAGGAGATTGGATTTATTATTACAACATTCCTCTACAATTATCCCGAGAGGAATGGGGTGGTCTATGGTGGAATGATACCTTCTAAAACCAACTTGGCCTTTATCTCTTTTACCTTAACTTTTTAGCCATATGCTGATCTTATTTTCCAAGATAATAGTACCATATAAATTGGCTAAGAGAGGGATAATCATAATGGTTCTATAATTAGAGGGGTTATTTTTGGCGTTGTTTTTAAAAATGGGAACAATAAGGTTTTGATTCCAAGGTTTAGGGAATCCTTACTTGATTACTAGAATGGAGAGGCTATGTATGTGAGGGATCAATACATGCCCTAATTTCTCAAGAAGTTTTAGATTGACAAGAATATTCGATCACATAAAGTATCCTCCTTTGAGGATCCTCACAAGGAATCAGTCTCAGTAGCTATTTCCTCTTTTCTCCATTTCAATAAAGTGCCTTCTTCCATAATCAAGTCCATTGCCTCTTTTCTCCATTTCAAGGCGATGTATACATGGGGATCCTTCACCTATCTGGGCACCCCTATTTTCAAGCGCAAACCCAAAATTCTATATTGGTAACCTTTAATCGACAAAATTCGAAGAAAAAAAAAGGATAAATGGGGCTTTAAATGTCTTAATCCATTAGGAAGAATCATCCTTATCAAATCGGTTCTATTCTCTCTCTCGATATACCAGTGCTCATCCCTATTATCCTCTTAAGGAGTTCTATAGGAAATGGGATCTCTTCTAAGAAAATTCCTTTGGTAAGGTTGAAAGTCCAACACTAGAAAATTTCATCTTCTCAAGTGGAATTTGATAGCAAATCCCATTGATAAATGGGGGAATCGTCATCAAAGAATCATCTTTGATAAGGATATGGGAACTAAATTGTTATTGATTTTATTCACAAGACAAAAGGCTTGGTGGAAAAACTCTATTAAAGAAATATATTAATTCAAATCAGTTCAGAAGTTTGGAAAGAGAAAGTAATTAAATCCCTTGCTCTCCAATATGGTCTCTATGTAAATCCTCTGCCACTACCGTCAAATATCACCTCTCGTAGCATCTGGGAAACTTATAAAGAGTCATAATTTAGCAGAACAAGATTCTGGGACATTATCCCTTGGTCAAGATCCCTCCTTACCCCCCCTTAAAAGCTGGATGCACAAAAAAGGGCTTAAAACTCGGGAAACAATATTGACCTGGGATTCAAAAGGATCTTGGATTTCTTGGACCATATCTAATATACCAAGAGAATTGGATGAAGAATGGGATAATATTCTTTCTCTCTTGAAAGGAAAATCCCGTCTCTCTTCCTCCACACAAGATAGTAGAGGATGAGGACAAAAGGGAGGTAACTACTTGGTCAAAGAAGGGTACATGATCCAAATATCCTATATTCAGACACACCTTAAATAAGCTATATGGAACTCCATTTGGAAGAGTATTTATGTCCCAAATATCAAAACGGTTGGAAGAAGTTGGCATTGATGTCAAAAAGAGTGTCATTGATGTCAAAAGGCTGAATACATATGTGGTGTCAAGGTGATAATGATGTTGTGGTTGTAGTAGAGATAAATTGTTTTGGAATGAATCCTTGAATCCCCTAAAGAAGACCCTAAGGAATCCCTTGATCACAAGTTAATATAAATCAAAAGTGGTCCCCTTATGGCATAGTGATTGTGCATGGCCCCCACGAGAAGACACTTTGAGTTATACATAAGTGGTACAAATCCCCTAATGATCATGATGATGTGGAGCATAAAGGAGTCCCTAGAGTGTCATGCAGAAGAATTTCCTAAATAAATGATGTTGGGTCACATGACCATGATAATGGGTCACATGACTATGATGATAAGAAGTGTAAGGAAGTTTGTAAAGGTGTTCTTACACAATTCCACTAATAAATGTGAAGAAATTAATAAAATAGTGTTGTTTGTTCCATATGAGCATGAGAAGCATCCCTTGAAGTAATAAGGATTGGTCCACAAGGAAATGTTGAAATAAAACCTGAAGAAACCCATAAATAGTGGTGTTTGGTCCACTTTCCCACAAGTTTGAGATTACATGATCCATAGTGGAGAAGGCCCTAAAGAGTCCTCAAAGTTTGTTCGAAGCAAGTTGGTGTGAAGCTTGGAGTACCCCCAAAATAATAATGCTTGGTACACATGACCTCGAAATTTGTAGTACTTTGAACCATTAGACCACATGAAGTGGTGAGGATCCCCATAAGAAATAAAATATGAGGATACATAAGGTTTAGAACATAGTAATTATGATAAAAGATCCCCTTCCCATGAGGATCAAATTCAATTTGAAACCAGGAAGTGTTTGAAAGTTCATAAAGAAGAAGCGTCTCAAGAAGAAGGGTTTGAAATAGAGAATTTGAAGAAATCTCTCATTCAGTACAAAGCACAGAATGTGCATCTAAATGAATTCAACAACCAGCTAACACAAACAAATAAAATATTAAGGGAGCATTTAGAAGAGATGAATACAAATTATGTAGAGCTTGTTCAAGCTGCAGAAGAGGCTATAAGGAGAAGGAAATTGGCACAAGAAGAAAATAAAGAACTCGACAAGGAAAAACAAGAGATACAAGAAAAATTGCAAGCTATAGAGAAGGAGTACTCGATGCTACAAAGGAGGTCTCAGGCGTTATATGGTTTGACGAAGCTAACTAAAGTAGCTCGTGGCATCTAGTAGAATCATACAACAAACTTCATAATCCACATGGAAATTAAAGTGTTGAAATGGTTCAAGTTTTATTCCTTATCGAATTGCATAGGTGTCTTAAGTCTTGTTAGATGGCAGATAATCATAAGTTATAGTTCAAAATTAGATAATTGTTATTGAATGTAAATATTGGATTTGTTTTTTGAGTTTATTCGATCCTACAATTTTGGATCTGGAAACTGTTTTCAAACCTCTATGTAATTATAAATGTAAAATCTAGATAATAGAGGGGTTTGGATGATTGAGAGGGTTAAGAGATATATTTTGGGTCTGCATCAAACTATTTTGATGACTGTAAGTTTTATTTTAAGACTATTTTAAATATGAATCATAAATATATAATTGATCCATCTTATCTTTTGATGATTGTGAATGCATATTAAATTTACTTAATTTGTTTATGTTCGTGAATGCATATATAATAAAGTCATTATTATACACACTCATTGCTCAGTCTCTATGTTTTCATATATTTTATCAAGAAAGTATTCCTATTTAAAATATCTTTAAATTGGATATATGAATACTACTTGTATTTATGTGTCTGGTAGTTAATTTGGTTCAACCCGTATTCATGTTTCACCTTTTCAAGTCTTTGAGATTTCCTTCTTTAAGATAAAAAATATTGTCGTAACATACTTGTCATAACTTCTATAATCTTGACCCATCTATTTTGTCTTTAACCTTTAATACATTCATGAAATTTTTAAAATACAAATTTTTTATATACAAGATATATGGGCTTTGCACCTGTGTAGTCTAGGTACAAACTCCAATACAAACATCTTCCAGCGTCATTGCCGAGGAACGAAGGTGATCATTTTACCTGGGTATTCATATTTTTAGCTCTGATATTGATGTTTAGCAAACTTAGAAATTTTAACAGACTACATTATTCCCCTGAAGTTTGAAAGGTAGTTATGGATTCCAAAAGGGTGGAAATCAGGGGAAATCCTCATTCACCCAATATTCCACCTAAACATTATACGGAGAGAATTATTCGAGAGACTAGAGATCAACAAAAGGAAAGGTCTATTTATCCAGTGGATAAACAAAGTATAAAGGAAGAAGACAAACCAGTATCTGTTGTGTTGCTACCTAAAATTGAAAAGGTTCCATTTGAAGAAGAAGTTAGATCTAAACCCGAATATTCTCAAAGTCCTGAACTTCTTGATCCTGATACAATTTTGACATGTTCTAGAGCCTTGATAGAGTCGACCTATTCTATATTTGCAGGATTTGAAAATCCTTCAGACTTTGATTTCCCTCAAGAAACTACTTTTCGAGTTTTTCCTCCTTCTAATTCAAATGAAGAAAGTATAGTCCTTCATTAGAAACAGTTTTTATCCATTTATTTTCTAGAGCATCATGTTTTTTTTTAAATTCTCAAACTATCACATATAAGTCCTTTATTAATCCTTTGGCTTGAATTAGCATTAAAGAAGAATCATAACAACCTGAAAAGTTTAGTTTGTTTGAGAAATTTGATCTTGAGTCAAGCATATATATACCTGTAACCAGTAAAGCCAAAGTTCCTTTATCTTCTCACACTCAGTCTATACCAACACATACAGTACCTCCTCGGCCTAAAGTAACTCAATCTTCATCAATCATGGAAGCGACCTAGCCTAATAGGATGAATTCTATGGTTGTTGCTAGGTATGCCTCTCTGGTTTTACCTCAAGCCCTCAATGCACTTCCTTGGGGTGATTACAAAAATATATTCCAACGTTTAATGGCCAAAGTGAGGTAATGGTAGAAGAGAACGGAATGCTTTTTGTAGTTATGCTAAACATCAAAATATTGAACATGAAGATGTCTGGATACGTGTGTTTGTTCAAATCTTGGATGGAGAGGTAAGGAAATGGATTAGAGAGATACAAGTTACAGGTTCAATAAATAGAATAGATGCTTTATAAGAAACATGCATGAAATAGTGGGGGACACAAAAGACTTCCTCTACTATATAACTGAATTTGGAGCATTTTAAATCAAACCAGATGATTTAGTTAATGATTTTACCAAATGATTCAACAAAATATATGGAAAATACCAACCAACATTAAACCAACTGAAACATCAACAAAGCTTACTTATGTGAATGATTTTGATGGTTATTTTTCCCTACTACTTAGAGAAAGGACGCATCCCCTACCCTTGGAAATGTGTAGGAGGAAACTTTAGAAGTTGAGTCAAACTTAATGGAAGTAAATTATCGAAAGCTTGTCATCCAAAATCACTCAGTTGGAAATGGAGAATAAAGCACAGAACAAACATGTTCAAGAGGGAGAGAATAGAAACACTAATCAGTGTAGACAACCACTTGTTCCTAGATTTTTGTCAAGGGAAAGGATAAATAATGATGACCAAAAAATGCAGCCTCCTTTTCATAACAATCTAGTAGACGAAACCGAGGAGATAGAAGAAATGGAAGTGGAGTATTTAGATCAAGATATTAGTCATTTAGAAGAATAATATTCTTGTGGTTATCTTATTGAATTTGATTATCAACACTATATGTGTTTTCATCAAGAAACTAATGGTTGTTATGAGAAAAGTATTTCAGATCCAGTATGCTCAACTCATGTCAGAAAAAGAACAAGCATACATAAACAAAGTAAAGGCAAGGTTTGATTAAAAAAGGAAAGAAGACACTTTCCTTGTGGGTGATATGGTATTAAGATGGAATGCAAGAAAGGATGACACGAAGAAGCATGGGAAGTTTCATAATATGTGGTTGGGTCCGTTCAAAATTGCAAAGGTGCTGGTAAATAATACTTTTGTTTTTTAGAATTTGGAAGGGGAGGAAGTGGCAGGCCCAATGAATGGGCAATTTTTGAAAATATTTCATGTTTATTAAGGTCATGGGTGGCATAATTTCATTGTACATTTAGGTGAGTTTTTATCTTTCTATTGAATAAGACTTCGGCCCAATGGATTTGCAAAGAGTTTTAGCTTTCAGTAGTTACAGTTTTTTATAGTTTGTTAGTATTGGAATTGTATTCTAGAATAAACCCAATATGTTTCTTTTGTTCCCTTTGTATATACCCTTGAACTCCCTAAGTATATTTTATGCATCTCTTTTATCAATAAGTTTAAGTTTGGATATTACTTATGATTGATTCCTTCTTATAGTATTTGATATTATCATTTTTATAGTAGTGTGTTTGATTTCAATATAATTTCTCAAAGTGCAAAAATTATTTCTATTTGCAACATTGCAACAACATATTATAGCGGAGCTACATAAGTTGATGCTATCGGAATGTCAAAAGGGTCGTAATTCAAATTTCATGGGTAGTTTGGTAATGATGGAAAGTTATGGTTTTGGGAACAAGAGTTTACATAATGAAAGTTCAGTGAACCTCCACCATTTAAATATATTGATGCCACTTAATTATTAGTGGTTGTTACCCATGATAAACCACCTATCTGATTTCAAATATCGCAGTTTGAATTGCATTTCATCTTTTTTCCATTTGGGGACTAATCTATGTGTTGATCTCTATGTTAAAGTTATAGTTGGAAGCATAAAAAGTATTCATCAGTCATATCTTGATAAGATGAAAAATATGGGAGGTAAACTACATAGATTTGTGCTAGTTAGTACAAAATGGGCCAAAGAGCATTCACAGTGCGCAAAGTTGTTGATACTATACAGGATGGTTCACGTATTTTGAAAAAGTCATAGGTTATAATGTTGAAGTCACATTCAAGTTTTCCTAAAAAGTCATAGGGATGTTGTCAACTTCGACAATATGAGTTTTGAAGGTTCATAGGCTTCAATTGTTGAAGCAATTGGGTTAACATCAAGGGCGATCAATGTTTCAAAAAGTTCTCTTTTGAAATTGATTTAAATGAATTCTTGTTTCCAGGGCATGAGAACTTGGACTGGAGCAAAGGAATCCACACAAACCAGTTAAAGAAATAATGGAGAGAGGTATTAATCATCATATATTAGAGATATATCAAATGTGAAGGCAGGTTCACCATAGTCTTCAGATATCATCTTCGGTTTCTCCTTCCTGTAGTAGGTATATAAAAACTTAATCTACCCTATTATTTGTTGAAAAATTGATCCAAAATGGAAACATGTGTGAGGAATCATCCAGATCATACCTCCCATAATATTTTTCATCATGGGTTAGTTAAGTTGTTGGTGCTAAATTAATTGAGGAAAAATAATTGGACTTAGTTGCATTTTTTTGTTTTGGTCTAGATTTGAAGTCGAAAAGATAGAGACCCCAAAAAATAAGGTCATGAAAAGGGAAGGGAAGAAAGGACATATTTAGTACAAAGAAGAGAAACTTCCATCTCCAAAGATCAAAATAAGGGAAGTCAAGGGACTTCTAAACAGGAAAAAGTTTATAAAAGAAAAATTGAAGCTAAGATGTAGCGAATTGGTGAACAATTTCATTCAAATGAAGAGTCTATCAAAGAAAAGAGTGAAAAAACTGACCAAAACAAACAAGTTGCTAAGGATGGAGATAAAACTATGACAACTCCTAGGACACTCGATGATCTAGGGTAAATATCAATGACAAAAGTTTCAGATCAATCAATGTCATAGCCATTTTCCCCCGGGACTAAAATGATCTACACGTGCACTCAAAAGTCAGAGGTTGTCAAATGGCGTCCTGAAACAAGGCTTCAAATAGGTATCAAATGAATATGAATAAGTTATTACATCCTAATTTAAACAATGAATATAGGATTGATATTGCAGAGTATTCTAGTGAAGAGGATACCAAATCTAAACAAATGGAGGGTATGATAAGTGAAGCCCTAGAAAATATTAAACAAAGTATAAAAGGGGTTCCTGGTATTATAGTGAAGAAACAAATTGACAAAGAAAATAATGTTGTACAGATCCTTGATAAGGTGACAAGATTGAAATTTGAGGACAAAACAAAATATGAGGATACATACGGTTTATAACAAAGTGATGGTGATAAAAATCCCCTTCCCATGAGAATCAAATTACATTTGAAATCGATCAATGCTTGAAAGTTCATAAATAATAAGCATCTACAGAAGAAGGGTCTGAAATAGAGAATTTGAAGAAATATCTCCAGTAAGACAAAGCACAAAATGTGCATATAAATGACTTCAAAAACCAGCTAACACAAGCAAATAATAAATTAAGGGATTATTTAGAAGAGATGAATACAAATTATGCAAATCTTGTTCAAGCTACAGAAGAGGTTGTAAGGAGAAGGAAATTGGCACAAGAAGAAAACAAAGAACTTAGCAGGAAAAAACAAGAGATACAATAAAAATTACAGACTATGGAGAAGGAGTACTTAAGGCTACAAAGGATGTCTCGGGCGTTATATGGTTTTATGATGCTAACTAAAGCAACTCTTGGCATCTAGTAAACTCATACAACAAGATTCATCATCCACATGGACACCAAAGTGTTGAAATGGTTCAATTTTTCTTCCTTATTGAATTGAATATGTGGCCTAAGTATTGTCACTTGGGGGTCTCCATGTTATTATGAATGTTGTTTCCTCAAGTGGGAGACCTTGGAATGTGTGGCGGTGATATTTTTCTTCTAGGGGAAGATGAATATGTAGTCTGGCCTCCTCTCGATGGGGGGGAATAAGGTTGGGTTCTCTCATGTGGGGGATTAAATAATGTTGAACCTCTTACTCTAGAAGAGGAGGAGAAAGGGTCAACACTATATTTAAGTGGAGAGAGTGAATAAAGAAAATTTTATCCTCAACTATAAGACCCAATCAATGTGGCTTCGGAGTGGCCCCAACCTGGTTATCTCCCTTGTATTCCATGGGGATATAAAGTAAAAACACCCCTTGAGAGAGGGGAGAGGCCTTGCAATCTGTGGGCCTACCATAAGGGAGGTTTTGTTCCTCAATGGTGGAATTCTAATTTTCAAGTGAGATTGATGGGTGTGCAATAAACATAGTGTAGACACATGTACAAATTATTCCAACCACAACATATGAAATATGGTGCAAGATGTGAGTGATGTGTGCAAATATGTCTTAGTGTGATGGTGTCCACATGTTGGTTCTTTTAAAATTACGAGTTTAATGAGATTTTATTTAGAAAATACCAACAATTGTAAATTCCCTAAAAAGACCTAGTGTCCTTCCTCTTAGTTGTAACTGACCTCCCAAAAGAACAATTGATGTTGATAGTGTAATCCACACACCAATTGACCAATGGGAACAATGATTCAGTTCAAATGGCGATGGGACCAATGCTCCAATCAAGAAGACTTGGAAACACCCCCCAATGACACTAGCTTACTTCAGGAACCATTTGCACTCCCAAGTGTTCCTTGGAGGTATCCTAAGTTTGGCCACTATGGTTACCTTTTGTCAACTGTGGATCAACAGTTATGCCTGAAAGGTCTATTGTAGTCTCCCTAACAACAAGGAGAGTGCCTCATAGGGAAGAATAGGGTAACTATACCTTGGATTTTACCTCCTTGGGTATCAGTACACGTATCTAATATGGGATCTCTTTGAACACTTGCTTATAGTAGGATTTAAAAGTACCCTAAAAGAAAACAATGCTAAGTTAAAAAATAAGCCTAATGAAATTAAACTGTTGGGCATTGTTTGGATTCCTAGCCCAATTACTCTACAAGCTAAAATGTTGTTTTATGACCTCCTGTGGAGGATTTAGTTGGTGGGCATTTTATAATGGTTGCTTCTTAAGGATTTTTTGTGAGTTAAATGAGTGTAAAGGTGGTATTTCACACTCTCCTTCCTTTCCAATTCACTAAAATTGTGAAGAGCATACTTGGTTGGAAAGATTCTTTAGGTCCCTCAGTGTGTGCTAGTGGGAATACACATGTGATGAAAGCAAATAGTATTGTTGTAACTAAGTGAATTTCTCAAAACACAATGATGGAAATTGTAATTTGAACTCTAAACAAACTTGTGGCGCTTGCAAAAATAAATTCTAATTGTGCATAGGAGGTATTTCATTCTTCACTCCCCATTCTGATTCACATAAATCATGAAGAGAATATTTAAAAAGGGAAGGGGCTTTAGGTCCTTGTTTGTGTGCACAAAGTGGATGATACACTAGTTTAAATTAATGATGTTAAAGCACAAGCAAAAAACTTATGATGTCCCAAACTCTAGTGACAACAATGAGGTCCTTGGGCAGCCTCAAAGTTGGTTACCTAAGTTGATTTCGAGGGGAATGACCCGTTTACTCCCTAATATTAGTCTTGGTAGGACAATTACTATAAAAAAAAGTAACCATGGTAAACTTATTAATTCCTAGTTAATTAGTGAGCAGCTAGTGGGTTGTAGATTGTTGTGCAAATAGATAAAAATGAAATGAATGACAAACAATGCAGGAATGCAATTTACAGTCTCAATGCAGTGTGGAAAAAACACTCACTGGTTCACTGTCACAAGGGATCGATGAAGAAAAAAAACATTTTTTCTTGATAGAAAATTTGTGTGAGCAAAATACTGTTAAAACGTGCGGTAAATGTGTCTATCAAAGTTTAAAGTGTATAGCAACACTTCAGAAATGACGAGAACCACGCTACTATGAAAAATGGTTGATATGGCTGAATTTCTGGAATGAGTGGGATGGTCCTCTTCACCTACAAGACAACAAAGACCAGAAATTAACCACACTAAAAACAACCTAAACAAATACAAATGAACAAAAATGAATTGGAGACTCTTCCTAAGGGAGGCCTTTCTTTCCCAACAATGTTTGAAGTATATTTAATGAACTAATATGTGAGAAGAGCACTTGCCCCTTGAGGAAAGGAGGCAAGGGATATTTGGAAATACTTGGAAAGAGGGAAGAGGTGATCTAAGGGGATGCTCAATCACAATTCCAACATCATAAATTTGCCCCAAAATATTCGTACAGTAAGCATCCCCATGGCCTTCTTTTATAGGACAAGTGGTTCCCAAGAAATGACAAGATCATAATGTGAACTCACTGATACATGTTTTGGCTTCAAAATACACCAAGAGGCCATTTAAGGAAACCAAGTGTGTGAGAGGACAAATTAGAATTTAAATGGGTAAGTGGATATTTCATGAGAAATCAATGCACCGTTGGTGGGTGATATCCCGTCGTTTGCGTCAAACGTGCGGATATCGAAGGAATTTCAGCAGTGTAGCTCGGGTGTTGTTCTGGAAGTGTGCACTGTAGTGTGTGTAACTAGATTTTAACCTGCGTGGTTGTGGATTTTGACTATTTTGGGGCCATTTTGGACTCAATATGCTCTTTGGATATTGTGAATATGTCTTATGTTGGGTGCATGTTGTATGTCAATGACACTTTACCGCGTGAATCTAGAATTTTTTTAGGTGTGCAAGTTTTTCATGATAAAAAGGGCATCCCACATTTGGTAAGCTGAGGACTTACCAGTCACATTTGGGATCACATGGTATTTCACCACATCAATGTTGATCCTCTTTTCCTTGATTTACGTTTTATTGAAGGATGCTAATGCAACTGCATCAGTGGTTATGGGAACTTGTATTCAGTGAGCTTGAGTGTAACACCCCAGTTTTGACCCCATTTTGCATTAAATATATATGATGAGAATATTGTATGGAATCATGGAAAGGAGATCAAGGCCAAGGCTCTTCCATTGATTGATGTTTTGTGTATAGGTGATCAGGTTGATGCCTATGGTTTATGGTGCTAAGTCAAGCATAGTATATAATTTTGGATATCATATAAATATGCCATTTAATTAGAAAAAAACCCACAACCAGCTATGTCAATGCAACAAATAATGAGATGGGGGAATGATTTCCTAAGGATAAGGGAGGGGGAATGTTTAACCTTGAGCCATGGGGGAAAAGCCATGTGTCAAAAGAAAACACCCAGAAAACATATGCCCATTTTCCCCTCATACACTCATGTTTTCATCTTCCCTCACTTTGTGGGGAGTGGCAGGATGTTTTGATCATCCATCCTTCACGCTTTCAGTTTCTTTGTTCATGGTGTGTGTCAAGTCCATAATCTGGATTTCATCCAAAACATTGTGGACGATTATGATCTTTCCCTATTCCATTCTGTGCATGTGCATTGTGCGTTCGTCAGTTTTGCAGGACTGCGTTTTGTTCTGGGTTATTATCTGTTGTTTTGACCTTCAGTGTTGTCGTGCATTGGTCTCCTATGTCACAGAGGGAGTGGAATCTTGTTTTGTTGTGTTAATATTGTGGTCTATCGTGTATGTGAATATTTCTTCCTTGGCCTGAAATGGTATGGAGTGGAATTGGATTTGAACTAGCTTGATAAACCTAGTGTAGGAAGGAACCTTACAAATAGATCTAGAGGGCCTGGTTTTTCTTCTTTGTACTCCCTGATCAACACTGGAAGGGAAGGAATAGCATGAGGGACTGTGTAGCAGAGAAGGGGATGCTTCCTTGTGTTGGGTGTGTAGATATTTTAGGATCCAAGCCTGATCTAGTGCAAGTGTCCGCAGCTTGGTGGTTGAGCTCACTAGCTTAGCAATTCAAGTTTTCTAACTCCTTTGCAGCCTGATAAACCCATCTATTAGTTGGCTTGGCTGGTCCTTAATGAGAATGTTGGCTTGACTGACTGCAATATGTTAACCCAGTAGTATATTGGCTTGTTTGTTTATAGCCTAATAAACCCAACTGTGTTGGCTTGGCTAAGATTGGTTGTATTCTTGTCTATGTGTGAGCCTGCTAGTATCCCTTATTCCTTGTGGGAATCATGCCCAACTTAGGGGTGGCAGTGTTGCTGAGAGATTGATGAGCGCACTGACCTATGGTTGGGTAGAACGTTGCAGTGACGTAGCTGGTTGCAAAACAACTTCTTTGAAAGATAAGTATCTCTGTGTTAATCTCTGCAAATTGTATTTGCTTCATGAAATATGATGAACCTGTTTAATGTGTTGAATTTATTAATTGATTCCGCTGTATAATTGAAATTGTATGCATCTATGTATGTTTCGTTCAATGCATTTTTAAATTAAGTTATCGTGCTTAGATGGTCGGATTGGTGATGGCCTAAATGATCAAATCTGTCTAAGACTTCTGTTAGCAGGTTTAATTTCTGTAGAAATCTTATTTCGTAGCATTCCTTTCTGCAACTTGTGGTATACAAGATGTGGGATGCGGAAACGCCCTTTTCCACAGATTCCCTTCCCCGCAGATTTCCTTTTGCAACCCACCTTTCCGCATGCAGGAATGAGGGAATGCAAGAATGTGGGATGCGGCTTCATGATCTCTAATTCCAAAATTGATTATTTCCGTAACATTCTATCCACATGCAAGATGCGGGATGCGAAATGTGGAATGCAAAATGCAGGATGTGGGATGAGGGACTGAAATTTTCATATTTCCATGATTCCGCAGATTCAATTTTTTCGCACCATTATTTCGTGATTGATTCTATGTCGTCGATCTGTTTCTAGATGCAGAACAGATTGTGACCGTCGATTTCAGTTGTGAGCTTTCTTTGTCATTCGATCTCCTCTGATATTTTCTTCGTGGATCGTCGAATGGATCACTGACAGGATCAATTTTCTATGCTATTGGGAAGTTGGGGAATTTTTACATAGAGTTGAATAGATTGAACTTCGATTTGGATGCACATTCATCAAATGTGTGGGACTATGGTCGTGGTTCTCCTCTGAGGCGGGAGGGGACATGACAATGTGGTATTAGAGCCACTGGTTGCAGCGCTAGGCTCTAATTGGGCCAAGTCGAACAGTTGACAGAGTTGTTGGTAAATGGTTTCAAAATATTGTTAGCTTCCTAACAAGGAAAACTTCCATGGGGAGTGGGTAAGTGGTTTCAATTTTTGAAATTATCTAACAATTCTGTTTATGAACACATTTTGTAAAACTATAGTCGCAGGGAAACATTCTAGATAGGGAAGCTTAAAAAATTTGGTTCAGTTGAGCCATGAGAATTGACATGTGCGACGATGCCCATAACCCCAATGAATATGAGGAAGATGCTATGGGGGAAAATGTATGAATTGGAAATGTTGAGACAGAGTCTAATGGGAGGAGGTTTCAAGATACTCTTCCAGATTTTTCCACCACCATGAGAAGCCTAAGGGTGGAGATGCAAAGTCACAGGGCAGACAATGAAAGGTGAGAAGGTGAAAATCCAGTGTTTTCTAAGTGGATTGCCTCAGTTTTACAAAGACAGAATTGAGTTTTATGAACCTAGAACTCTGGAAGAAGCGATTGGGAAAGCTAAGTATTTCTCTGAGCAAAGCAAAGGAAAACTTGATTATCATAAGACATGGAAGGACAAAAAGAATGAGAATTCTGACCAAAGGAAGAAAGGTTTCAAACCTTCTAACTTCAGGAATCAGCAGAAGCAACCATCCCAAGTTGAGAAGCAGCCATCTAGAGTGGTGGGAGAAATGCCAAGAGATCCACAACAAAATAGAGCACCACTCTAATGTTGGAAATGTGGAGGACCCCACATGCACAGGTATTTCCCACTTGAGAATGAGAATGCAAGGCTAGTTTACAACATTCAAAAATGCAGAAATAGTGGGTCAAGTAGCAAGGGACGTCCATAGAATCTATGCAGCACTAGAGGACCACCAAGCAGATCACCTGTCAACTGTGGTTGAATTTGCAGTTAAGATTGTTGAGCAATTTGTTTCTATTTTGATTGACCTTGGTTCTACTCACATTTACATTGCTCCTAGAGTAGTGGAGATTTGTTCTTTTAAGAAAGTAAATCATAGCAAATCGTGGTTAGTTCAGCTAGCCACTGGAACTAAGAGAAAGGTTAGTGAAGTGGTGGAAAAATGTCCATTGGTGATGAATGGATTGGTGACTTGTGTAGATATGAATGTTCTACCACTTGGTTCCTATGATATTCTCATTGGAATGGATTGCTTAGAATCTCACAGGGTAAATCTTGACTGTTACAATAAGACTTTTGAATGCATGGATGAAGAAGGGAACCCAATAGTTGTAAGAGGCATTCCAAAGGTGATTTCTGTGAGGCAGATTTCAGCAATGCAGTTGAAGAAGTTTTGTAGGAAGGGTTGCAGAGTGTATGCAACTCATGTTGTGGAGGCAACAGAGAATGAAACTATTAGGTTAGAGGACTATCCTATATTGCAAGAATTCAAGGATGTTTTTCCTGATGAGATTTTAGGTCTTCCTCCAAAGAGAGACATTGACTTCACAATTGAACTTGTGTCAGGAGCAGCACCAGTATCCAAGACACCCTATAGGATGAGTACACCATAAATGCTAGAGCTGAAGATGCAGTTGCAAGATTTGTTGGAGAAGAAGTATATCAGGCTAAGTGTGTCTCCTTGGGGAGCACCAGTTATGTTTGTGAAGAAGAAATATGGTACACTTAGATTATGTATTGATTACAGACAACTTAACAAAGCCACAGTGAAGAACAAATATCATTTTCCTAGAATTGATGAACTCTTTTATCAAATGAGAGGAGAAATGGTATTTTCCAAGATTGACTTGAGGTCTGGCTACCATTAGGTGAGAATCAAGGATGAATACATTCATAAGACAACCTTCAAAACAAGGTATGGACATTATGAGTTTGTAGTGTACCATTTGGTCTCACAAATGTACCAGCTACATTTATGTGCCTTATGAATAGTGTCTTCAACAGGTATTTAGACAAGTTTGTTATTGTTTTCCTTGATGACATTCTTATTTATTCTAAGAATGAGGAAGAGCATGAAGAGCATCTGATATTGACATTACAATTTCTCAGGGAGCATAAGCTGTATGCAAAGTTGAGCAAGTGTGACTTCTATAAAGATTGAATTCAGTATTTGGGTCACATTATCTTAGAAGAGGGTATATCTATGGACCCTGACAAGATTGAAGCCATTATAAATTGGCCTACTCCAAGAAATGTGACAGATGTAAGATATTTTATGGGACTTGCAGGATAGTACATGAGATTCATTAAAGGATTCTCCAAGGTTGAACATGCCATCACTTCTTTGCAAAGGAAGGGGTTAAAGTTTGAATGGACATCCTGCTATGAAGAAAGTTTCCAGCAGTTGAAGAATCTTCTCACAAGTGCACCAGTCTTGAAAGTTGCAGACCCAGAGAAATATTTTGTGCGGTGCACTGATACATGCAGTCAAGGACTTGGAGGAGTTCTTATGCAAGACAACCACGTAATATGTTATAAGTCAAGAAAACTAAAGGAGCATGAGAGGATCTATTCCACTCATGATCTGGAACTTGCAGCCATAGTACATACTCTCAAGATGTGGAGGCATTAATTGATGGGCAGAAGATTTGGGCTAAGAACAGACCATCGTGGTCTGAAGTATTTGTTTGACCAACCTACTCTAAATGCTAGGAAATCTAGATGGTTGGAGTTTTTATGTGAGTTTGATTTTGAAATCAAACACATAAAAGGAAAAGAGAATAAGGTAGATGATGCACTCAGCAGGAAGGTGCAGGTAATGCATGTGGCATTTCTTAGTATTTTCCAGTCAGATTTGAGACAACAAATTGTTAATCATGCTGCTAAAGATGAATTTTATGTGTAGGTAAAAGACAAGTTGCAACAACAAAGACTCAAAAAGAAGCATGAGGGATATAAATTAGAAAAAGATGGACTCCTTACTTATAAGAACATCATTTATATTCCAAATGTAGCAGACTTGAGGAGGTTGTTATGGATGAGATCCATCAAGCTCCATATTCTGGGCACCCAAGATATCATAAGACAATTTCTACAGCTAGAAAGCGGTACTTTTGGCCAGGAATGAAAAAGGACATGGCTGAATATATTTCAAGGTAAATGAAATTTCAGTAGGTGAAGGTTGAGCATCAACACCCAGTAGGTTTGTTGCAGCCTTTGCCAGTTCCAAAATGAAAATGGAAATTTATTTCCATGGACTTTATTACAGGAATGCCAATGACTTGGAGACAACATGATTCCATCATGGTTGTGGTAGACAAGTTGACAAAGGCAACACATTTTATACTGGTTAAGTCTACGCATAAGACTGATAACATTGCAAAGATATTCATGAAAGAGATTTTCAAATTGCATGGATTGCCTAAGGCAATAGTTTTTGACAGAGATGTCAAGTTCACTTCCAATTTTTGGAAGGGATAGTTTGCATATTTGGGGATGAAGTTGAATTTCAACACTGCCTACCATCCTCAGACTGATGGGAAGAAAGAGAGAGTTAACCAAGTGCTTGAATATATGCTTCACATGTATTTGATGGACAACCCAACCAAGTGGGAAGATTATTTACACTTGATAGAGTTTGCTTATAACAATGGACAGAAAGCATCCTTGGGGATGACTCCATATGAAGCTTTGTATGGCAGGAGGTGTAGGACACCAGTGACTTGGGATAATCCAGTGAATAGGGTTGTGCTTGGTCCAGAATTTCTCAAGGAGATGGAGCAGGAGGTTGTAAATATCAGGCAGAATATGAAAGCAGCCTAGGACAGATAGAAAAGCTATGCAGATAAGCATAGGGTGAACAGATAGTTCAATGTTGGGGATCATGTTTACCTCACAGTGAGGGCAAAGAAGAGTTCCTTGAAGCTTGGAAGTTGTGCCAAGCTGTCACCTAGATACTGTGGGCCATTTGAAGTGCTTGAAAGGATAGGTCCAGTTGCATATAGACTTGCATTTCCTGCTAGCACTAGGGCTCATAATGTTTTTCATGTTTCTTTGCTTAAGAGATATGTATATGATCCTAACCATGTGATAAATTGGGATGTGATTCAGGTGAAACTCGAGGGAGAATTCTAAATCGAGCCAATGTGCATCCTCGCCAGGAAGGTCACAATGCTCCAAAACTGAGCCATAGGGCAGGTAAAGGTGAAATGGGAGCACTACAGTCCTAAAGAGGCTAAATGGGAGCTGGAGGATTCCATGCGATTGGCACATCCATTTTTGTTCAATTCTACAGAGCACTGAGGGAAGTGCCAGCGTAGAATTTTTTTTCAATTTTGTATAGCACTGAGGACAGTGTTGTTGAAGGGGGATGGGAATGTAACACTCAGTTTTGACCCTGTTTTGCATTAAATATATATGATGAGAATATTGTATGGAATCATGGCAAGAAGCTCGAGGCCAAGGCCCTGCCATTGATTGATTTTTTGTGTATAGGTGATCAAGGTTAATTCCTACAATTTATGGTGCTAATTCAAGCACAATATACAATTTGGACATCATATAAATATGTCATTTAAAAAAAAAACCCACAACCAGCTATGTCAATGCAACAAATAATGAGATGGGGCCATGATTTCCTAAGGATAAGGGAGAGGGAATGTTTAACCTTGAGCTATGTGGGAAAAGCCATGTGTCAAAAGAAAACACCCAGAAAACGTATTCCCATTTTTCCCTCATACACTCACATTTTCATCTTTCCTCACGTTGTGGAAAGCGCGGGACGTTTTGATCATCCATCCTTCACGCTTTCAATTTCTTTGTTCGTGGTGCGTGCCGAGTCTATCATCTAGATTTCACCCAAAATGTTGTGGTCGATTTTGATATTTCCCTATTGTATTATGTGCATGCGCGCTATGCGTTCACCGGTTTTAAATAATCGTGTTTTGTTCTGGGTTGTTGTTTGTTGTTTCAAACTTCAGTGTTGTCGTGCATTGGTCTCCTCTGTCACAGAGGGACTGGAAGCTTGTTTTGTTGTGTTAATATTGTGGTCTGTCATGTGTGTACATATTTCTTCCTTGGTCTGAAATGGTCTGGAGTGGAATTGGATTTGAAATTCCTTGATAAACCTAGTGTAGGAAGGAACCTCACAAATAGATCTAGAGGGGCTGGTTTTTCTTCTTTGCAATCCTTGAACAACACTGGAAGGGAAGGCATAGCCCGAGGGACTGTGTAGCATAGAAGGGGATGCTTCCTTGTGTTGGGTGTGTAGATGTTTTAGGATCCAAGTATGATCTAGTGCAGGTGTCCGCAGCTTGATGGTTGAGCTCACTAGCTTAGTAGTTCAAGTTTTCCAACTCCTTTGCAACCTAATAAACCCATCTGTTAGTTGGCTTGGTTGGTCCTTAATGAGAATGTTGGCTTGACTAACTGCAGTCTGATAACCCAGCAGTATATTGGCTTGTTTCTTTATATCCTGATAAACCCAATTGTGTTGGCTTAGCTGAGTTTGGTTGTATTCTTGGCTATGTGTGAGCCTGCTAGTATCCCTTATTCCTTGTGGGAATCATGCCCAGCTCGGGGGTGGCAGTGTTGCTGAGAGATTGATGAGCGCACTGGCCTATGGTTGGGTGGAACATTGCAGCGATGTAGTTGGTTGTGAAACAACTTCTTTCAAAGATAAGTGTCTCTGTGTTAATCTCTACAAACTGTATTTGTTTCATGAAATATGATGAACATGTTGAATGTGTTGAATTGATGAATTGATTTCACAGTATAATTGAAATTGTATGCATCTATGTATGTTTCGTTCAATGCATTTTTAAATTAAGTTATGGTGCTTAGATGGACGGATTGGTGATGGCCTGAATGATCAAATCTGTCCAAGAATTCTATTTGCATGTTGAATTTCCATAGAAATATCCTTCCACAACTTTCCCTTCTGCAACTTGCAGGATGCAAAAATACCCTTCAGTGGATTCCCTTCCCCGCATATTTCCTTCTGCAACCCACCTTTCTGCATGCAGGAATGCGGTATGTGGGAATGCGGGATGCTGCTTCACGATCTCTAATTCTACAATTGATTATTTCTGCAATGGACTATCCGCATGCAGGATGCAGATTGAGGAATGTGGGATGTGGTATGAGGAACCGAATTTTTCATATTTCCCCGATTCCGTAGATTCAAGTTTTCTGCACCGTTGACTCTTGCAAGATTGATTCTCTGTCGTTGATCTGTTTCCAAATGCGGAACATATTGTGACCGTCAATTTCATTTGTGATCTTTCTCCTCCATTTGATCTCCTCTAATATTTTCTTCGTGGATCGGCGAATGGATCACTGACAGGATCAATTTTCTCTGCTATTGGGAAGTTGGGGAATTTTTACCCAGAGTTGAATAGATTGAACTTCAAGTTGGATGCACATTCATCAAATGTGTGGGACTATGGTCACATTTCTCCTTTGAGGCGGGAGGGGACGTGACATTGTGTGTTGTTCACCACCTCATCTGAGAGCTCATTCTCCTGCAATATGAGCACTATCCTTTCCTTCTAAGGAACAAAGTTCCCATCCCCCTCCAATATGTCTTCCGACCTCAAAATGGGATCCATTTCATAGAGAATATGAATTCCAAATCCACCAATTGACCAAAATTTTCACTCTTTCTTCCAAACATGTGCAAATCACTAGTAGATAGAGTCTACCTACCAACAAGCTGTAAAAACTAGAAAAACAAACTTTACCAAAACAACTATAACATTGTTTCCCACTAGATTTCATATCCTAGCTCTAATACCATGTTTAAAACTAGACACTATGGACTATAGTTTCTCCAAACACTTAGCATATATCATATTTCAAACTTATACAAGAAACCACATGCACACATTCCCATGTAACTTGAAAGTTGAAATACAAATACTAGGTGTAGTTTGTAGTGGAAAAAAACACTCAAACAACAACTAAAACATTCAGATAGACACTAATATTTTGGTTGTCTAGCCCACGAAAAACCCCCAAAGGGGAAAACTAAACAAGAGAAATTTCATTATCTACTTCAAAGAGTACGAAAACTATAGCAATATTTGTTGAAAACCTAATCATCTGATTATGGTTCCATAGTTAATTTAATATTGTATAAAGAATATGAACATTAAGAGTCACATAGGAAACCGAAAGGGTTGGTTGGAAGGTGAAACTCAACCACCAAATCAATGTATAAATATTTTTTTTGGGAAATGGAATAAATGAACATGGAGTTATTCATCTGAACAGTGGTATCGGAGCACCACCTACCGTAACTCCTGTTGTTACATTTTGGTCCTGGCATCCTGAATTCCTTCCAGTCCATTGCCAGACTATTGGCCAATTAATGTGGCTTCCCTTACTCAAAGTTGAACGTTTGTTTTAGGCATCACTCTTTCATTAATGTTGTGCACACTCAAGATTATTCTACTACCTTCCAATCAACATGTGCGTATTCAATACTAATGCTACTCCCTTGACCTATGATATGGTTTGAGGCATGAAAGGAGTCCTTGGATACTGTATGCTTTATCAAATTCATGCATGGTTGTGACTGCATTTTGTAAGAACGGTTGAATTATTTCCAAGGTATTTTCTATATGTGCAACCCTAATTTTGTGCCACCATCTCATTTTTCCTCTCAGTGAATTCTCACTCTGCTACTACTCTATTTCCCAATATTCTAGTCATTTTAAATGGATGTGTTGTATTTTCTTAAGTTCTATGGGATGAAAGGAGTCTATACATGAATGAATGTAGCTATTGTATGTTGATATATTCTGAGAGCTGCAACTTCCTTGTTTGAACGGTTTATTTCACTAAGAACTTGTAGTATTGTACATTGAGAAATGAGACTATATTATTATGAGTTGTGAATTCCTTGTGGAAGATTTTTATAAGCCACGACCTTCATTTGTACATGTCTTCACTATATTTTGTTCATTTTCCCGTGGAATGTGAGCCACTCTATTGTTTCACCCAAGAGATACTCAAAGTTGTTCATCTCCATCTATTCCTACAAATTATATATTCTGTGTTTCTCAGTCCATAATCTCATCTACATTCGGGATGTTGAGGGTTCCTCCACCTACGATTTTGAATTGTGTGGGGTATGGGTCCAATATTGGAGGGTCATGAGCCAACACCTTGGATAAACTTGTGACGATTGAAGAGACTGTGGCTGCGACTTCAGGAATACATGCATTCTGGATGGACACCTTTGTTGAATATTGAATACATCTTGATGTGTGGCTGGAATATCAATGACTAAATATTGTTGGTGGAGAGAAATTGAATTGTTGTGAAGATTCATGCCTTTCCTCAATCAAACTACATAAATACTGAATATTTTGTGAAGACTCAATGTATGGAGGTAAAATATTGCTAATATACTTATTTGTGACCATTGGGGAGCACAAACCCTATTTCTATTTGAATACTTGTGCATGGGGTGTTTTCTAGAAAGTATCTGCAAATATTTTTCATATGTATGATGTTGAGAGTGGCATGAATCCGTATGTGTTGTTGTGTATAATCCATTATATATGTGATGAGCCATGTAATGTTGTTCGTTGCAGATTGAATAAGTGTTTTGGAAAGTTTTTCATATGTATGAAGTATGATGTGATAGCTGTATGAGATATAAGAGTTTTGTTTTGAACCCGAGGATTTGACCATACTCATTGTATAAAAAGACTATTGTTATTTCTTTCTCCAAATTGTTGTGTATTTGATGAGCTCGTGATTGCTAGGTGATGAGTTGGAGAAGAAGTGTATGTTGCGCTTCTCTTTTTTTAAGCGAATTTATCTAGATATTTGCTACGAGTGTCATAAACTTCTCACTTGAAGATTGAAGCTATGAATTGGTGCTCTCCCCCACCACAAGACTTCTTGTGGAACATGTGAATACTAAGTCTGAACGTGAGTGAAGAAGATCACGTTGGTATTCAGCTACGTGGAGCTTCCTAGAGTTTTTTATTTTGTGTGTGAAGACCATTGGTGCGACTAAAGACCAAGTTGAAGATTGCTTGAAGAGTGTGAAATTGCAAGAAGTGTTTAGAAATCATTTGTTTGGGTATTGCTATAAGTCTGTTGCAAAATATTGTATTAATTTTCATAAAAAGATTTGAATTGCTGTGACATGCACTATTCTACTGCAATATTTTTTGTAATAGAGTGATATTGTAGTTGTTGCACAAAGTGTAAATATTTTTGTTTTAATCTTGTAAGAAAAAATATATTGAATGTAAAAGCACTCTAGAGCCACTTAGATAGTGTTGTAGAACTATTCTAAGGAGCTACAAAACCATTTGTAATAGGCTACATAATTGTGTAATAAGTGGTAGAATAATTTTGTAACTTCTAAAGTAACAAGAAATTAAACCTGCAGCTCGCACAGGTGTGGCTCATTAGCCGTTTNTATGAAGTCACTTGTTGTAAATTGGAGGTCACGATATCAATCCCACCTGGGTTTACCTGTGTCACATGTCTTGCGGCGGGTGTGGGGCACCTAGGGTTATAGTGGTAGCAGGAATGGATCCCTGGACCCTGTGTCACGTGAGTACCAGCCCGGCCCCAGTTGTCGATTCCCCTAGTCAAAAAAAAAAAAACTTAAACCTGCATCCCATATTTTTATTTCAAGTATTCTGTAAGTTGCAAGTTCCAGATTGAAGATGCACTCTTTGGCATCTACTATTGGTGTTGTCCTCATTGACAAGGAAAAAAATCCAAAATGGTCCAAAAAGATCAAGAAATCAAGTGAGCTTGTTAGAGAATCCCTTTACTTTGTTTAGAAATCAAAGAATTGGTCCAAATACCCTTCCAATGGATATAGTAGTGAAATAGGACGACAAAGAAGAAATTTCAAAGGTAGAGGGGGCTGAAACAACTCAAGAAAAAGGTCATACCTTAAGTGCAAGGACTGTGGAAAGAATGGACATGAAGCATATCAATGTTGGGCCCCATGGGAGTCCATCAAAGGTAGAAACAATCAGAATAAATAAGACAAGAATATGAATCAAGAGGCTGATAAAACCCATGATTCATTTCACTGTATAGTTGCACACTATAATCTTGGTATTAATTAAATCACTTCTATTTCATCTTTCAAAGATTGTTTCCTGCTTGATACTGGTGCAAATTTTCATATGGATTTTAGAAGAGATTGTTTTGAAGAACTGGATGAAATTGAAAGTGGCATAGTGGACTTTGTAGACAAATCTATCCTCAAACCAAGGAGAATCGGTTAAATTGGGCTCAGGCTGCTTGGTTTCCCTGATTTTGTGTTAATGAATGTTCTCTATATTCCAAAGTGGTAGAGAAGCTTGTTGTTCTTGGTGTAGATTCGATAGCAAGGACATCACATCCATATGTTTAATGGAATTGTAGAGATAATGAAGTACTTTGACAACAAGGTCATCATGACCGGGTATGAAGATGAAAATCTTTTAAAGTTGAATGGGTGTTCTACAATAGTTCACAACTTTTCCTATATGTCTCAGCTTGAAGAAGGTAATTTGTCATCCAATTTATTGTGGCATGCAAGATTTAGTCACTTGAATTATAACAGTCTTCGTTTGTTAAGAAACAATGGTGGATATGTCTTTCCTACTATTCCTAAGAAAAAGAACAAATGTGATGCATGTATCTTAGGAAAACATAGTAATAATCCTTTTCAAGAGTCTTAATTCAGAACACGTAGAAAGTTAGAACAAATTCATTCTAACTTATGTGGCCACATTCCAATTCCTTCTGCAAATGGTAATAAAAACCTCATGACTTTTGTTGATGAGTATTCAAGAATGTGTTGGGTATATTTATTGAAGACAACTTCTAAATCATTTCAAACATTCAAGAACTTCTGTGCATGGATAAAGAATCAAGCACAAGCACGTATTGGTACATTTTGATCTGATAATGGTAAAGAATACACCTCTAATGAATTTCAAATTATGTGTCCAAACATGGGATTACACATCAAACTTCAGTTCCTTATAATCCTAAGCAAAATGGTGTAGCAAAAAGGATGAATAAAATATTAATGAATATGGAAAGATCAATGATGTTTTTCAAGTATGTGAAACTCATGTTTTGGGGTGATGTAGTAGTATGTGTAGCATATTAAGAAACATAAGTCCATCTCATGTTATTGAAGGAAAGGCTCCAAATGAAATTTGGTTTGGCCACCTTCCTTCAGTTAGGCACCTCATATTTTTTGGTTCCACCTGTTATGCCTTGATACCAAAAAAGAAAAGAAACAAACTTGGTGCTAGAAGTCAAAGATGTATTTTCTTGGGGTATTCAAATACTTCCAAAGCATATTGTCTTTATGATGAGATAAACAAGAAATTTATTGTTTCCAGAGATGTCATTTTTCTTAAAACTAATAAAAATGGAAAGTATATTGAAAGGCAGCTTGATCATATAGAAAATTTTTCCCATCTAAATACATACTATGAATTTGATTATGAAATTCCAACCCTTGAATGGGGGATCTTGATCTTGGAACATGATCAATCTTTGGAATTTCCTTTTGAAGCACCAACACCCCCTCATGAAGAAACTCATGAAAAAAAATTTCCTACCACTTCACCTAAACTGGATGTTGTTATTGAGAGAATTGCAAGATTGAACCTTGAAGAGAATGAAGCACCTCCAGCTGATCAACTTGGACCATCAGAGAAAATTCCAAAATGGGCCATAAAGACACTTGAAAGTGTCCATCGAGATGAATTTGGAAAGATAGGAACAAGAAATTCAACAAGACAAGATGATGGAGGAGAAGCAGATAACTCAGGTGATGACATAGATGTCTCATTTGATTGTGAATTGAATTTATCTTCTAACTTTGAACCAGCTTCCTTTATAGAAGATGTTAAATGTGATGAATGTAAAAAAGCTATGCAAAATGAATATGATTCACTGATAAAGAGTGGAACTTGGAAGCTGGTTGACCCTTAGTTGGAACCAAACTAGTTGGATGCAAGTGGGTATACAAGAAAAAATACAAATTAGATGGCTCACTTGACAAATACAAAGCAAATATTGTGGCGAAAGGCTGTGCACAAAAAGAAGGAATTGACTATGAAGAAACATTCTCTCCCACAACAAAATGGGGTACCATCCGCACTTTCCTCTCCATGGAAGCACAAAATGGGTGGAAAGTCTATCAAATGGATGTAAAAACTGCTTTCTTGAATGGAGACTTGAAAGAAAATGTTCTCATGTCTCAACTATAAGGATCTGTTGTGGAGGGATAATAAAACAAGGTATGCAAGCTTGTCAAATCCTTGTATGGACTATAACAAGCACCACAAGCATGGTATGAAAAGCTAATCAAGCATCTTCTAAGGCTAAATGTCAGAATTATAATCTTGATGATGCAACATTGTTTGTGAAGAAAGTTGGAAGATCTATTGTATTTCTTATAGTATATGTAGATGACCTCTTGATGACAGGGAACAATGAAAATTACATAGCATCCATAAAGAAAGATTTGAAGAAATGTTTTGAAATGACTGATTTGGGACATCATCATTGTTACTTAGGAATTGAAGTGACTCAACATACTAAGTACATATTCATATCTCAGAAAAAGTATGTTGGAGATTTTTTGAACGGATTTTACATGACATAATGCAACCCCATCTCAACTCTAATGGAACAAAAGTTGAAGCTCACATTAAGTGAAGGAAAAGAATTGGAGGATGCAACAAAGTACCGAAAACTTGTAGGAATCCTTATCTACCTTACCACTACTAGACCCGATATTTATTATGTTGTTGGCATTCTTTCCAAATACATGCAGAAACCTTGTGAAGAACATTGGTCTGCAACAAAAAGAGTTCTCGGGCACTTTAAAGGAACTCAAGACTTTGGACTCAAGTACACTAAGGTGGAAGACTTAAAACTCATTGGGTACACTGATTCAAACTTTGATGGCGATAAAGAGACAGGGGGTTCCACTTTTGGATAAACAATAAGTCTTTGATTAGCAACTATTTCCTAGAGATCACACAAACGAAAGCTGAATATGTGGTAGCTACAGAAGCAATAAAGGAGATTGGATGGCTCTAGAAGAAACTTGAATATTTGTAGGAGAAGAAATAAAAGTCCACTCCCTTACTGATTGACAACACTTTTGCAATCAATTTGGCCAAGAACCCCATATTCCATGATCAAACCAAGCACATCAACACAAAGTGCCATTTGATCTGACATCATGTAGAGGCCAAGAAATTTCATATATGACATTGTTCCACAAATGAGAAAATTTCCGACATCTTCACCAAAGAACTTGGATGAGAAAAGTTTGAAAGATTTAGAACCATGCTTAGACTCACAAAGACCCCTTCGTATTAAGAGAGGGAATGTTGGAAACCTCATCCTTGAATTATGGCTCCATAGTTAATGTAAATATTGTATATAGAATATGAACATCAAGAGTCACGTAGGAAACCAAAAGGGTTGGTTGGAAGGTGAAACTAAACCACCACATTAATGTATAAATAAGTGTTTTTGGCAATGGAATAAATGAAACAAGAGCTATTCATCTAAACAGTAGTACATTTGGCATCAAAATCACAAACATAAAACTTACTTGCAACCACCCAAAACTGTCCTAGATTTTTTCCTTAAAAATCGTGTTAGGTGATTGTACAACATGTAAGACCCAACATGCATAAAAACCTCAAAAATGTGCCAGGCCTTAGTTGTACAGAAAGGTACATAATTATAAGAAACATAAAAAAAATTCACCTCAAAATGTGTGCCCTAGGACAACCTCAAAATTCTTGCATGTGATTTTGTTGTACGAACTATATGTATTCGTGTTGTACGGCCTCCTAGATAAACAATACAGTACGACCTCCCTGCTAATGAAAACAGTCATCCATATTTCATCATAGAAAATTTTGTCTTGAGATTTGTGCCCTAACTTTTTTGGGAAAGATGCCAAATCTACTGCAAAATCACTTTTCTCCTCTCAGCCTTCACTCAAAAATTTCTCTTGTAAATTGTGTCTTGCACACTACCCTAGGCTCTCTTTTATAATTAGAAAATGACTTTTCACCTTCCCAACCCCTAAATCCAATGACCAAGATCTAATCTTACCTTGACAAGATCAAGGGATGTGATTCATTCCCTCCAAAATAAATCACTTACATTTTAATAAAGTTATTTCACTTGATGTCATAAGTGCACTTTATGAAATATAGTCACTTTATAAAAATAACAAGAATCACATTACAAGGTTAAGTAACCTAGACAATGTAAATTCAAGACCATTTCCACATACAAGAAAAAACTATGTGCAGTGCCTCCTGAGCTACAAAGCTAACAATTAGAGTTCTATACAACCCAAATTTGACCCAACATTCTACATAGATCAAATTTGATGAACACATCTTTGCACATAGAAGCATATGCACTTAACCCAAAATGATATGTGGAAAGGATTAAGAGTATTCCTCTTACTGATGATCGTGAGGTAAAGAATAGTTTTCAATATGAGGTTGCAAAGATGTACAATGAGGAGAACTGAAAAACTTTGAAGATAAGTTGTATAGTTTGTGTGTATTCATGATCCCTTCAACAAGCCTGATGCTTGGAGAAAATCACATAGATCTAGGCCTTGATGTTCTAATTGGTTGGTGAAGGATGCAAGGGATGAAGCTCCAAATCTTGAACGCCTTGTTATTTTTTCTTCTATTAGAGAATTTTGTCCACATATAGCTTCATCCACTTTATCAAGAGTAGCAAACTTACCTCTAGAAGAGCATAGAAGTTAGTCGATGCGCATAGTGCCCTGTGTCTTGTGGCATAGAAAGACCCCTTAGTATTTGAATGCACCAATAGCAGGTTGTTGATCTAGAGGATGATGCACGGATAGATGAGAAGGGGGGCATGATGAAGCACAACTTGGCTTAGCTGGTGTGCCATTGAACATGACTAGGAATGCAACAACTAGATGCAAAGATTAGTGGGGCATTGCCTTGATCAATAATGTTGATTTGCCATTTGACATGTTATAACTTTAGTTTGATTTCAATTTGAATCTAGACTTGTCTCCTTAAATTTTAAGTCCCGTGACATTTAAAAATATGAATCTTGATGTATAAGGTCGAGAGTTCAAGCTTCACAATTTTAATTTTTCATTTCAATATGGTTGTATTTATGATTGTTTCACTTGATGTATATTCTAAATCTATATTTGTAATTGTTATCTTCTCGAGACTTAGATAATTTACATCTTCTAGATTTCCAATTTTGTAAATAGTTTGAGAACTCAAAAATACAATTGTGATAGTCTTTTGCATACTTATAATTCATGATTTATTATGTTACATTGTTATCAAGCATTTGTTAATCTATTAGATTATAAAATTTCAATATTTATGTTCCAATTCATATATATTCTAATTTAAATTTTGAAGTATTTTATGTGGTATCTCCCATGTTGAATACCTCGATGTACCCTTTCATGTCCCCTAAAATTTTGGGGGATACTTCTACATATTTTTCTCCCACCTTTCCCCACTCTCACATCCCTAAGTTCTGAAAACTTGGCTTATTAGTTAAAGTTGTTAGACCATTGAATAAGCTCCGACAAGACTAGTTAGATAAAATAGGCATCTTTTCATAAAACTCTAAGCTTAAGACGGTCTAGACCAAAGTGCGTGGACAGTGGAACATTTGATATATTCACTAGTTGAGCCTCCTAGAACAAAAAAGAGAACTTTATAACTATAATTTACTAATAATAAGAACATCATATAAAAGGATATTACAAATTTAGGCTACATGGGATGTCTAAGGGGATGTCACTAACAAGCAAGGCTTCGAGGCATGAATGCTCAATGTGGTGTCCGATTCTCTTCCAAAAAACCAACTATAATATACAATGTGGCTGCAACAATTTTTCAATATAATTATTAATAAATTTTATATAATATTTAATAATTTTGTTTATTTTATACTTGAAATTAATGATAACATTATCACTTGGCAAATGACAAATTAAAACTGCATGTATGTATTTAGTCACATTCCTTGTTGCATCTAAATGTGTAAAGAGGTGATTTCAAACCAACCAAATGATGATAGGTGATGGCCACAGTGACAAAATGATGATAATAAAACTTTAAAAGTTAAGTGAATATGTTATAAAATATTTTAATCAATAATTATTTTTTAACATTTTCCTTAAAATGATTTATGGAATATATATTCTAAATTTTTGAAGGGCTAACAATGTTTATTACCTAGCAATTTTGACAACCTTTTGCCAACGATTTTGATAGAATTCATGGCAAGGTAATATTTGGAATGGTTCAACATTAAAAAACACCCTTTGAAAAGAATAAAACAAAGATGTAGATGAACATGTTCCTATCCGTAAAATAAATTAACATGCTATCAAGAATACCAACACATTACCCATGATGTTCATGTGATGTTGAGATCCCTTTCTCATCCCATTGCAACATTCATCTTTAAACTCACAATAGCTATCTATCTCTTTCCATAGGTGCATAGTAAAGAGGTAAAGGCTCGTAGTATGATATGATCCCTAATAATATAGATAATTATATATAATAAAAATAAAAATAAGAAGAAAAAATATTGACTTGTTGATTTAGGCAACATGATCCATGCATGTTAGAGGGACAAGCAGGATAAGCCTCTCAAATTGAAGTAATATCGATGTTCCATCATATTAATTTTAGGAAACTTCATCGAAAACATAATAAACATTCCAATATATGTATCTTATGTTCCCAAGAAGGAAATGTGAGAAACCCATTGAATATCTCAAAAAGATGGGAGGGATGGGGGCATGAACTCCTTATCAGAATGAGCACTACCATTGCAATGCAAATAGAGATTGAAATGCATGAAATTTTGTCTTTGGTTGTGGCAACAAGAAGGTTCTAGGGCTTTGAATCCCAATTGAGAGTAGATTCTAGAGACAACAATGTGAGCTATAAGGGTAACACCTCCCCTCGTGATTAAGTTTTAACCTGCCCATGATTCATCGCATCTATGCATTGTGTGATTGCCATGTGAAGGGTTCTAGTTTGTCATTTGCCCGTAGGCCATGATCCATGATTTCGAATTATCATCTGATTGCCTACACTATAACTTGTGCAACCACTGCTACAGTGCTTGGTTGAGCGTGGAGTGGGAAAGGTGGTCGAAATCCAAGATGGAATTAGGGAATAAGGTCAGGCTCTAAGTGTTGAATAATGATTGGTGGGCATATTCTAGTTACTTGATATGATTACTATCCTGTATTGTGGAGGTCATTTGTTACACTAGTTCAAATGCTTCTAATCTTGAAGAAATATATGAGACTTTTAATAGCATGTTGGGTCATATGAGGGTAGTCATTCACCAAAGAGATTTCTCATTAAAGTTCTATACAACCCAAATTCGACCCAACATTCTACATAGATGGGATCACATGAATGCACCTTTCCACATGGAAACATATGCACTGAACCCATAATGATATGTGGAAAAGCCTAGGAGTGTTCCTCCCATTGATGATCCTGAGGTAAAGAATAGTTTTCAAGATGTGATTGGAAATATGTACAATGAGTCAAGGGCAAAAACTTTGAAGACGCCACTTTGTTCGATTTGCAGGTCTTCATGCCCCCTTCAACAATCCCACTGACGTGCAAATCACGTAGATGGAGGCCAAGATGACCTAATCCATATGTGAAGGATGCAAGGGATGAAGCTCTAAAGCTCAAACATCTTGTTATTTGTTTCTTGTACCAGAGGAATTGGTCCACATATAAATTCATCCACTCTCAAGAGGGACAAACTTACCTATAGAATATCAAAGTAGTTAGTCGATGTGCATAGTGCCCTATGTCTTGAGGATAGGAAGACACCTGAGTATTTGAATGCACCAATAGTAGGTTGTTGATCCAAAGGATGATGCACAGATATATGAAAAGGGGGGATTGATGAAGCACAACTAAACTTGGTTGGTGTGCCATTAAGCATGACTAGGAATGCAACAACTAGATGCAAAGAATAGTTGGGCATTGCCCAATGATACTCATTTGTCATTTGACATGTTATACTTTTAGATTGATTTTGTTTTGAATCTAGACTTGAATCCTTAACTTTTAAGTTCCATGACATATAAAAATAAGAATCTTGATGTATAAGATTCAGAGTTCAAGTTTCACAATTTTGAGTTTTCATTTCAATATAGTTGTATTTATGATTTTTTCACTTATGCATATTCTAAATTTATATTAGTAATAGTTATCTTCTCAAGACTTGGACAATTTACATCATCTAGATTTCCAATTTTGTAAATAGAATGAGAATTCAAAAATACAATTATGATATCCGTTTGCATATTTATAATTTATGATTTATTATGTTGCATTGTTATCATATATGTATTAGTCTATTAGATTTTAAAATTTTAATATTTATGTTTTAACTTTTATGTATTCTAAATTAAATTTTGTAGTATTTCAGGTGGGAACTCCTATGTTGAATACCTCGAAGTCCCCTTTAATGTTCCCTCAAATTTGGGGGATATTTCTATAGATGCCACTCTCCTGTCAGGCTCTTCCATCTCCAAATCCTAGAAACTTGGTGGAACATTGGATAAATTCACACTAATAAAAACGACATATAAAACAACATATAAAAGGCTATTATAAATTTTGGCTAAAGGGCAAATACTCAAAATGCTAAGTATATGAAAATTGTGGTGATAAAGACTCAGTGATAAATAAGTATAGAAGCTAATGAGAATCCCTTCTCATAAAAGGAAAAGCAAAATCTACCAAGCTTCATGACTTATGACTTATATAAAACGCTAATACAAATTTAGGCAATAGGAGAAATAGATGCAAGGTACTCGAAAATAAAGGTGACAAGAAAAGAATGATAAAGTGAAAATGGAAGTAAAGAAAGAATAATAAAAGAAATTTAGGCTAAAAGGAAAAATACTCAAAGATGCAAGGTAAATGAAAATGGGCATGACAAGAGAGAATGATAGAGTTAGTAAAAATAGATATGACAAAAAAATATGATAAAAAAAATTGTAAAAACGAAGAGCAATGCATTCTCATACAGAGAAAAAAAAATACAGAAAGCTTTATACAATAAATAGAGAAAGACAAATGACTAAAGGGGATATTATCAGAGCAACTGATAAGAAATTAACCGTATCAAAGAATGCAAAGAGATTATGAATGGTTATTTTCAAACTAGAATCTTCAACGTCTAAGAATGGTTAGATCCAAAAGTAACAGTAAATAATATGAATTAAGAAAAACGTTATAAGTGATGATTTCTTTTTTTTTGGCTCTATAAAAAAAGCATTAAGAAAAACGTTATAAGTGATGAATTCTTTTATTTTGGCTCTATAGAAAAAGTCCAGAAGAATAGATAGTATACTCAATTCTTTGCTGGTAATTACTGTCTAGGACATGACTGACATGGAGTCAAGAAGGAGATAATTAATCAATCCAGAAACATCTGCCTAAGCTGCAAATTCAATTCAAATTCACAATACAAGGAACGACATGTTCGAATTTCTGTTTGACAATACCATATATGGTTATACTGTGTGATATTTCGCCTAAGCCTCTTTCCAATTATGTGGTGTCTTAGAAACTATTTTACATGATTTGATATTAAAAGTTTCTGAGCAGATATCTTACTGTGGATCTATTATCAATGGCAGATGCCACACAATAGTCAAGACTCAAAACATCACAAGAGCCATGAATTTTCAATATCCTTAGCATTGATCAATGACAACACAATAATAACAACCGTTAAATTTATATGATCTATAAGGTGGTGTTTTCAAAGCTAATTAAGTAGCGGATTATGCAGACTCTGCCAGAAGCTTATATGTTACAGATCGGAGATTAAACAAGGCAGATATAAAACTTACTGCAGTTAGCCTAAAAACAGCAGAAAGAGATCTCAGTTTTTGCATAACTTTAATTGTTTCTCGATTTCTCCATAATTAAAATCCTCATGAAGTAGCCAACAGTTCTATGTTTGCTGGTCATCCTATAGTTGGGCAGTAAACTGCTCTTTTATCCAATCAAATGGCTGCAAAATTTAAAGAAGCAAGTCAATTATAATTCCTTAATCAAAATAAGTATAATTAGACTCTACCAATTACTAAAACTCCAAAGGCTAAAATCCATGACATTAACATGTATTTTTAGCTAACAACTCACTTGATATGTTTTTAAAACGCAATGAACGGTGCTTGTGAATTTAACATGCCTTTTAAGGAGAGGGCAATCCAAGTTCATAAATTTCTCTCTCAGAAAAAGTCAGAATCCAATAATATCAACAAAATTAAATTTCATATCTTTAAAACAAAGATATCAGGCAAAGAAAGCCAGGTCACTTCCTTTCAATGTGGATTTAAGAGCAATATTACCAATGCACTAAAAGAATGCCTAGAACATGGAAGAACCAATGACATTTGCAGTTCAGTGGATATGTTGAACCCTTCAATCGTGTGAAGACGAATGCCTGCAACAATAATTCTTATGCTGGAACAAAATCAGAATCCAAAAAAATCAATGCAACAACCTCAACAATACACAGGAATTAAAACAACATATAAGCAGTACCGTCCATGAAGGCAGTGCGATAAGCTCAATATTTTAAAAGAATTCTCATTATGAACCTTGAAAAGAAGCCGTGCTGTACAATAAATTTCATCAAGGCAGAAGAGCACAAACCTGTTCATTTCATGCCACAAAGAAGTTCAGAAGTTCTCGTGCAGCATGCCCACGTCTATAAACTCCAAGCAGAGGCTTCAATCTTTCGTGTTCTCTAATTCCTAGTAGCGGGCAATTTCAATTTCAGGATTGATCTTCTCTATCTCCATTGAGAAGGTAAGCGGTTATAATTTCAACTCATCCTTCTGTCAATTGTTATTTCAGGGAGAGAAGAGCAGTGGGTTCAGGAAGGGAAAAGCAAAGGGAAAAGAAGGGATGAAAAAGCTAAGTCCGTTAGTTAGGGAGAGAAAAGCAGTGATTTCAGGAACGGAAAAGTAAAGGAAAAATCAGTGGGTTCAGGGACGGAAAAGCGAAGTCTGTTAGTTCAGGGAGAGAAAAAAAATGATTTCAGGAATGGAAAAACAATTTGCCTCATCTGCAAAGTGTTGGTGCAAAAGAGAGAAAAGAGCCCTTGTTCTGTGCGCTGAAAGAGAAAAGCAGTCGGTTCAGAGAGGAAAGAGCGCTTGTTCTGTCCGTTGAAAGAAAAAGCAGCCAGTTTAGAGAGAGACGCAATTTGTCTAATCTGCAACCCAGCCCGCCGCCTATTTCTAACCGTTAAAGAAAGCGGAAGTGGGAGTAGTGCCTCTGCTTGACAGGAGTCGTCTATATATCTTACTCTTACATACTTTCAGAATAGTTTTAGACTTCTTGTATGCATGTCTGTCTGTCTGTATGTCATAGGGAAGGAGGTGGAGTGCACGGCACTACATTGGAGGCGAATTGGTTTCAAAAAATTTACTCTGTTCTGCTCTAAAAGAACCTATGCTGAATGCGGTCGAGCTGCCTTCTACACAATGGAGATCCAGGGTTTCACTCGTTAACAGTAAGTATTACTGATTTCTTCTTTTAATTCATGTACTAATTCATTTAGAAGCCACTCTGCAAAACCTTGGATAGCAATTTCTTCTATATATCACTCTGCCGCCTCTGCCGCCTCTGATTCATTAGTAATATGAGAGCATGTGATCTGAAACCTGAGCTGAGTAATATGTGAACCTCTAACTTCTGTATATCACTCTGCCGCCTCTAATTTATTCATTAGTAATATCATTCTGCGGCCTGTAATTTATTCATCAGTAATATCTTATTTTCTTTTAACCTGAGTAGTATGCGAAAATGTGATCTCAAACCTGAATAATATGAGAACCTGTGAACTGAAACGTGAGTAATATGCTGCCTCTATCCTCTGTATATCACTCTGCCGCCTCTAATTTATTCAGTAGTAATACGCGAACCCGTGATCTCAAACCTCAGATTCTTTCAAGAGCATATTGGCTCGAGATATTTATTTAAACCGCATGATTGCAATCTGTCGCCCATACCCTCATAGAAGGCCAACCGCTTGAGTTTATGGATTTAGGTTTGAATTTATGCAGGCAATGGCATCTTCCCACTATATAATCCAAACATCCTGGTTTATATAGATATATGAGTTATGAGTTGTTCTTATGAGCTCGAGTTTATGCTTTCTGTAATTTTCGGGAAACAGAATTAATATATGCTTTCCGTAATTTGAACTGACAGTTTGTATTTTTTTAATATTTTGGGTATGTTTATTTTTTAATAGTTTTTTAAGTTTGTATAATTTTTATTTGTCTGTTATAAGCTTTGTTTGAATATGTCATAAGTTTGTATAGTTTTTAATTGTTTGTAAAGTATGTCAAAACTTTATATATTTTTAAGGTTTTGTAAAGTATGTCAAGAGTTTGTATGTTTAATTGTTTTTAAGTACTATTTATTTTAAATAAAGAAGTTTATTATCCTACAACATAAAATTGAAAATACAATTTAATATATATATTCATAATGATTTTGTTATTTATAAATATGCCATTTTAAGTAAAGATGTTTATTATCCTACAACATAAAATTGAAAATACAATTTAATATATATCTTCATAATGATTTTGTTATTTATAAATATGCCATGTATTTATTCATTTCAATTGTTCAATTTAATATATATATATTCATATTTATTCTTTAATATAATATATATTCATAATGCATATTTATTCTTTAATAATATGCCATTTATTTATTCATTTAATTTTTTTAATGGTATGTATTGATAATATATTTATATGTTTTATTAATAATTTAATTTAAAAATATATTAGAGATACATATTTTAAATACACATGTTTTATTAGTATTTAAGTTTTTTTTGTTTGCGAGAGGAGGCATATGAGAAGTAGCATGAAGAGGGGGGAATAGTCTGAGGAGTATATGTAGCGGAGGAGGAGCAGGAGGGAGGAGGAGCAGAAGTAGAGGTAGAAAGAGGAGGAGGGCCAAGGGGGCATCGAGAGGGGGAAGGGGGAGGAGGACGAGGAGGTGGGGGGGATAAGGAGGAGGGAAGGGGAAGGGGAAGTGAAGGTGAGGGAGGGGGATGAGGTGGAGGGAGGGGGGGAAGGAGAGGGGGCGGGGAGTAGAGGCAAAGGAGGGGGATGCAGAAGAGGGAGGAGGAGCGAGAAGGGGGAGAGGGAGAGGAGCGAGGGGAGAGGCAGAGTGAGGGGAGGAGCAAGTAGAGGAAGAGGAGGTTGACGAGGCAAGGTAAGGGGATGCATAGGCAAAAGAGGGGGATGAGGTAGAGGGAGTGGGGAAATGAGGAGAGAGGGGAGGGGGAAAGGGTGGTGGCGGAGGTGGAGGAGGAGGACGACGAGTAGGAGGAGGGAGAGGGGGGTGGGGGACAACTAGGAGGAGTAGTAGGAGGGGAGGATAATGGGGGAAGGAGGACGAGAGGAAGGAGGGGGTGGGGACGAGAGGAGCGGGGAGGGGAAGTAGGAGTAGGAGGGGGGAGGGGAGAAGGGGGATGGGGGTAGAAGGAAAGGGATAGGTGGAGGGGGAGGACAAGGAGGATGGAGGAGGAGTGGGGGAGGGGGAGGCATAAGAAGAGGAAAAATAGGGGGATGAGGCGAAGGGAGGGCGAGGGGCGAGTGGAGGTAAAGGAGGGGGATGAGGCGAAGGGATATGGAGGGCGAGTGGAGGAAAAAACGGGGAGGGGGAGATGGAGGGGGTAGGCGTTGGGGTTTTTCATACTGATAGTTTTGAGGGTTCTCCCCAGGGTACATCTTGTGTTGTGTTTGAATGTTTTCATGTAATTGAATGGCTCATTGGAGTCAATATTTAGTATTTCTACACATAAAGTTTTAAAGTCCAAAGTTCATCTTATTTGCTCAAAAATTAACATGGTATTAAAGCTCAGGACATGAAGATGAGTTGTGCAAGAAAACTAGAATCCTATGTAGATCCTCAGGAATTAAGAAAAATACTTGAGAGTCATGGCATCGATCTTTGTTCGAATGGAAGACCATCTTGAGGGTACTTCAAATTTCAACACTTGGAAGGTGAGGGTGTTGAACATCCTGGAGGAACATGACTTAGAGGGATACATATCCACAGTGGTGGAGGAGCCTACATCAAATGCAGGGCACATCAACTTCAAGAAGAGCAAGACCTAGGGACTCTAGTAACCATCGCAAGGAAACAGAGATCAAGAGGGATCCCACAAAACAATAAAAGATAGGTATTTGTATTTTGATTATCATATGTTCTTATAAATCATATCTAAATAAGTTTTGGATGTGTTTCATTACAATTATATAGATATATGTATTCCTAGAATTAGGAAGAATGTTATTGAATAACATGTTGAACATATAGTATGTCTTTTATTGGAAAATGGTAAAACTCATCAAGTACATGTTATGATTAAGTAAAGAAAAATATACAGCTTCATAACATTACATGAGATATGAATGGTGGTTATGTTGAGACATTAATTAATATATATACATAACTATTTGAACCATTTCCATTACATTGAAGTATTCATATGATTGAATTTCATGATTATGCAATGTTGCTAACCATTAAATTAAATTTAACTTGCAGGGAAAGTCCATATGCTATGACCTACAAGCATAGAATGACGAGTATTGAATGTGAAGTCAATCCGATGGTAGATCCCAAAAGAGCGCAGAATGTTCTGAAGTGGTCAGCTTTTAGGAGCAAATTGGAAGGTTTCTATGTTTATATAGAAAGAAGCCTCCAATGATATATATATATATAATCCCTAATTCTATTCTAGAAAAAGAAGACTCTTGAATATCTTTGGATATCCTATTGCAAGAGCTTCGGTATGATACAAACATGGAGGAGCATGAGAATCCCATGTTGAAGGACCCAAATTCCAGTTATCCCCATCCATATGTTGAGAGGGAGAAGTCAAATTCGCTAGCTCCCGAAGAACCAAAAGAAATGGTTGATGAACCTCCTACTAAGAGGAGACCTGCATGGTGCTCATATTCAAAAGGAAGCATATCACGATTTTCAAGAATCTTGGCATGATTCTTGGGATTACAGGTATGGCAGAAACGTGATGAGAATTTCCCCAGCTAAGGAAAATACTTAGTAGAGATCCTGAAGAGATTTAGGACAATGGACTGTAAGTCCATGGCCACACATGATGATGAATCTGAAGCTAATTCCTCGTTAGATTTGGTGGATCTCAAAGATAGTTGAGTAGATCCTAGATGTTCCTAATTAAAACCATGTCAGATACATACTTTATAGTCAATACATAGACATGTACAATAAAGCATGTGTTGTGGTAACTACATGGTACGTTTGGATACAGACTCAGATATGTCTTAGATAGGTTTTTTCCGAGACATGGTGCAAAAAATAGCACTGTAACTCCAGTACATATCCACATATGAGCAATTTGACAATATAGTTACTAAGCCTTTGTCCAAAGTAAACTTGAGTATTTTTTGGACAAGTTTAGTGTAGCTCAAAAAGATTCCTCGAGTATTGATGTTTCTCCAAAGGTGGCAATAGATAGATAAAATCCCCATCAATTAGTCATGTGGTACATGACTCATGATTTCTTCACATCAATAAGTTGTGTAGTGATACATGGCTCAGACACCGGTTAGCCATACAGTGGTATATGGCTTAGGTTAATCGATATAGTGGTATATGGCTCAAATTAGCCATGTAGTGGTACATGGCTAAGTTAAGCCATGCAATAGATAAGCCACTCAGTTGCACATAGATCAGATAAGTTATGTAGTGTTACATGGCTCGATTAATTCATGCAACAAACAAACCACTAAGTTTCACATAGCTCAAATTAGTCATGGTACATTCAGACAACTAGGGGTTGTAGTATCTCTTGTGGAGTACACCCACATGAGCAAAGACATAGTCAAGACCTCAGATGACTATCAAATAATAGTCAAGGACTTTGAGACTATCAAAGACTATCAGATACTAAAGAGAGTTATAGTGAGGATTGTCAAGGAGTAGTCAACCTCTTGGAGAGGTCAGATAGACATATAGTTGGCTAATGGGGTACTGTGATATAGAAAAAGAAAATGAAACCACTTTGAAAGTGGTTAGGCCTTGGAGGACATCCCATAGAATTGAAAGTTCACATATAACTTCTCTAGAGTGTATGAGATTCTAAAGAAGTCAACAACTGTTGAAGATTGACAAAATAAAATTTCCCTTCTGCAAGGAAATTACACATTTGATATGTTGTATATGATGGATAACAAATCCATGGTTTCTAGTTCAAGGAAACTACAAGTCATACTTTGGATCATATCCCATATATGCTACCATGAATAAGTAGCTTATTGGTCTCTTAATGTATTTAATACATAGTAGACATGTTGTACTACATAAGCAAAGTATATTGCTTTGCTAGTACTACCTGTCGAGAAGTAGTGTAGCTTGGGAAGCTACTCATTGGGGTTAAAAGCTTGAGTCTACAGTCATTCACTATGACAATCAAAGTTGTGTCAAGATTTCCAAAAAACTTTGTTTCATGTTAAATCGAAACGCATTGAGATGAAGTGTCACTTCATCATAAACATGGTCTAGTAAGGTAAATACTTCAGTACATTGCTATTGAAGAGCAGATTGCAAGATTGCAGATGTGTTAACAAATCCTTTGTCAGTGACGGAGTAATACATCATTCAAAGTAATTCCTCATGGATATACCCATGCAACCCCTACCAAGTCATTGTATAAATTAAAACAAACACTAGGGGATGAATACATATAGATCCATGAGTATCTCAAACTAGTTGGATGATGTAAGAGAATAAATGATCTTTTAACTGAATGAAACTAGAATCATTCAACTAGATATGTTGTATGTGAAGTTCCCAAGATAAAAATTGTAATGATAATTTTATCTTCAACTTAGTGGACCAAGGGTGACGAGGGGATCGAGGATGTCATGGAAAGTTTATGCCAAAAAGGAAAAAGGACGCCAAGAGTATGACAAACGATTTTGCTAAAAAGAGTGTTCCTTGTAGTGGTTATGGATTCACACCACATGATACAAGCCATTTTTTATGATTACATAGAGATTCGAGCATTAATGAACTTTGGAAACCAATGGGGAGAATACAAGTAAAAATTCCAAAGAGCATAATCATTTAACTGATGGACAGATAGATTCTATATAGCATAGAATTTGTCTAGATCCAAATTTAGAGCTATAGCCAAAATCCAAAGTAAAGAGTCGTTGTTCTAGAGAAGAAGATAGGATGCATATGAACATCGGGATATAGTTCTCTTTTTGTGATAGTCTTGAATGAGGAATAATTGATAAGGCGTGTTGAAAACACAAAGCTAGTTGATTTTATATAACCAACCATCACAAATAGAATAGTCAAGGAAGGGCGTCTAATTGATATATATATATAGGGTGATTAATATTCTTGTTAATGGGGTTGAAAAATTATCTATAGCATAAAGAGGTTCCATGCTCCATAGGTCGCACAAGAGACTTAAAAATACTAAGCTTTCGCATGAGGGGGCTAAGCATATCAACCACATTGTTGTATATATACATATTTAATAGCAAATTACCAAGTGAAATTGTTGGAGATAGGAACCTCATTTGATATGGTGTTGTTCCTACATCTTAGATTAAGTATTGAGACATCGAAAAATGATGAATAGTATGCAAAATAGTCAAGGCCAATTAAAAATCATGCAAATTCATTGGTTCTAGTGCTACGTGGTGGAGATGGCCCTAGTGTCCTACTGTGTGTTGAGAATTTTGTGATTTATAAGGCCATCCAAATATTCGTGCAGTCATTCCAAGAAGCCTTTGGTCGTCAATTAAACCCAAAAACCTTGCTTAGGCAAGAGATAACTATCCCAAAGAGTTAAGTATGTATTACAAATATGTTTTAATTCTAGATTGATTCTAAAATCTATACTCGTAGACCTTTTCATTATTCTTTTGAAATAGTAAGAACAGTGCAATATTTAGGCAATCATTTTGAGTTTTAGACATTTGCCTTCCAAAAAACCTTTTTATGAATGATTATACTAGAATACTATATAAAAAGGTGGTAACCATTTTTTAATATAATTTTTTAATTTTGTTTATTTTATACTCGAAATTATTTATTAATCATTTAAAAATAATGATAATAATAACAACAACAATTACTAATTTTGTTCATTTTATACTTGAAATTAATGAAACATTATGATTTGGAAAATGACAAATTAATATTCTACATATGTGGTTAATCAAATTCATTGTCGCTTCTAAATTTGTCGTTAGAAAATTGCCACACACTTACCAAACGATGATAGGTGTGGCCACATAGACAAAACTGACGATAATAAAACTAAAAATGTTAAATGAATATGTTCTAAAAGTTTTAAAATGATAATTATTTTTAACATTTTCCTAAAATGATTTATGATATGTTTTTTCTAAATTTTTTGAAAAGAAAACAATATTTATTACTTCAGAATTTAGACAACCTTTTTCCAACGCTTCTCATAGCATTCAGGGCAAGCTTATATTCAAGATGGTTCAACTTGAAAAAACACCTTTCTGAAATAGTGTCAAATGCACGAATATAACAACGATGTAAATGAGCATATCCACATGATCTTCACATGATGTTGACCTCCCTTTCTCATATCAACAAGCCAACACATTACCACATGATCTTCACATGATGTTGACCTCCCTTTCTCATATCATTGCATCATTCCTCTTTAAACTCACAATAACTAGCTTTTTCCATAGGTGCATATTGAAAGAGGTAAAGACTCATAATATAATGTGATGCCCAATAATATAGATAATTATATATAATAAAATAAAAATAAGAATAACAAATGATTGACTTGGTGATTTAGGCAACATGACCCATGCATGTTAGAGGGATAGTGTCGAACAATTATCTTTCCACGTCTAAAATTGAAGTAATATCAATATTCCATCACATTAAGTTTAGGAAGCTTCATGGAAAACATAATAAACATCCCACTCTACGTCTCTCATGTTCCCAAAAAGGAAACGTCAAAAACCTCCCACTAAATATCTCAGAAAGGTGGAAGGTGTGAGGGCATGAGCTCATACCCTATCACAATGAGTACTATCATTGCAATGCAAACAACTTCAAATGACCCCCTCTTCAAGAAACACACTAAAATGCAAAAGGGGTCATTTCTTGGAAAAGAGAGAAATCTTTTTATTTCTTGGTCATTTCTTTGGCATCCCTGTTGACCAATTAAAACAAATATAAAGGAAAAAAACGTCATTTAGACCCAAAAATTGCCATACAAGTTTTAATATCTCTCATTTCAGTTTTAGTTTTTTATTCTATCTACCTACAAAGTGAGTCAATCACTAAGAGGGTTTCTTTGGGACAATTTTTCTTTCGTTGTGGCAATGAGAAGGTTCAAGGGTTTTGAATCCCAATTGACAGTGGATCTTAGAGACAACAATGTATGATGTGAGGGTAACACCTCCCCTCGTGATTAAGTTTTAACTTGCCCGTGATTTAGCTCACCTATGCACCCATGATTTAGAGAAATCTTTTTATTTCTTGGTCATTACTTTGGCATCCCTGTTGACCAATTAAAACAAATATAAAGGAAAAAAACGTCATTTAGACCCAAAAATTGCCATACAAGTTTTAATATTTCTCATTTCAGTTTTAGTTTTTTATTCTATCTACCTACAAAGTGAGTCAATCACTAAGAGGGTTTCTTTGGGACAATTTTTCTTTCGTTGTGGCAATGAGAGGGTTCAAGGGTTTTGAATCCCAATTGACAGTGGATCTTAGAGACAACAATGTACGATGTGAGGGTAACACCTCCCCTCGTGATTAAGTTTTAACTTGCCCGTGATTTAGCTCACCTATGCACCATGTGATTATGATGTAAGGGGTTCTAGTTTGGCATTTGCCCACAGGCCATGACCCACAATTTCGAATTATCATCGTAATGCCTACACTATAAATTGTGCAACCACCACTATAGTCCTGGGGTTGTCTGGAGTGAGCAAGGTAGTTGAAATCCAAGATAGACTTGGAAAAGAAGGTTAGGATAAGTGTTTAGCAATGATTGGTGGGCATATTGTAGTTATTTATTATCATTCCTAGCCCCTATTATGGATATCATATGTTACACTAATTTAAATGCTCCAAATCTTGGAGAAATATATGAGACTTTTAAAAGAATGTTGGATCATATGAGGGTATCCATTCACCAAAGGAGGCTTTCTTTAGGGTTGAATACAACCCAAATTTGAGAAAACATTCTACATAGATGAGATCGCATGAACACGCATTTGCACACGGCAGTGTATGCACTTAATCCAAAACAATATGTGGAAAGGCCCAGGAGTGTTCCTCCCATTGATGATCTTGAGATAAAGAATAGTTTTCAAGATGCAATTGGAAATATGTACACTAAAGAGAGGCCAAAAACTTTGAATTCAATTTATTCAGTTTGCAGGTACTCATGGCCCCTTGAACAAGCCCGATGCTCAAGCAAATCACATAGATTGAAACCAAGATGGCCTGATTGGTGAAGGATGTAAGGCATAAAGCTCCATAGCTCAAACATCTTATTATTTGTTTAGTTAATGTGCATAGTACCCTATGTCTTGAGCATAGGAAGACCCTCGAGTATTTGAATGCACCAATAGTAAGTTGTTGATATAGAGGATGATACACAAATAGATGAGAAGGAGAAGGGGGGCTTGATGAAGCACAACTCAGCTTGGATGGTGTGCTATTGAGCATGACTAGGAATGCAACAACTAGATGCAAAGACTACTAGGGCATTGCCTTGAGCAATGATGACTTGTGATTTGACATGTTTTACTTGTAATTTGATTTTGTTTCGAATCTAGACTTGACTCTATAACTTTTAAGTCCTATGGAATTTAAAAATATTAATCTTGATGTATAAGGTTGAACTATGGAATTTAAAAATATTAATCTTGATGTATAAGGTTGAGAGTTCAAGATTCACAATTTTGAGTTTTCATTTCAATATGGTTGTATTTCTGATCTTATTTATTATTTTTTTCACTGGATGTATCTTCTAAATTTATATTAGTAATAGATATCTTCTTGAGACTTAAATAATTATTTCTGATCCTATTTATTATTATTTTCACTTGATGTATATTCTAAATTTATATTAGTAATAGTTATCTTCTTGACTTAAATAATTTACATCCTCTAGATTTCCAATTTTATAAATAGAATGAGAACTCAGAAATATAATTGTGATAGTCATTTGCAGATTTCTAACTTAAGATTTATTTTGTTACATTGTTATCAAGTATGTAGTAGTCTTTTAGATTATAAAATTTCAATATTTATGTTTGAAGTTGTATGTGTTCCAAATTAATTTTTTTTGTATTTCATGTGGGATTTTCTATGTTGAATACCTCAACTTCCCCTTCAATGTTCCCTAAAATTTGGGGATACTTCTACAGATGTTGCTCCCACGTTTCCCCCCTCTTTTGTCCCTGAAGCCCAAAAACTTGGTAAAACATTGGATAAATTCACTTGAGCCTCCTAGAACAAAAAGGAGACCTCAATAGCTGGAATTTACTAATAAAAATAACGACATAAAAATAGCTATTACAAATTTCGGCCACAAGGGAAAATACTCAAAGATGCAGGTGATAAAGTGGGAGTGATAAACAAGTGTAGAAGCCAGAGGAATGCATGCTCATAAATGGGAAAGCAATATATATGAGGCTTCTCATAAGAAAAACAATATATAAAATACTTTACAAATTTAGGAAAAAAGGAAAATAGATGCAAGGTAAATGAAGATAAAGGTGATAAGGAGAAAATGATAAACTAAAAGATGGAGGTCACAATGTGAGTGATACAATAAATTTAGGCTACAAGGACAAATACTCAAAGATGCAACGTAGATGAAAATGGACATGACAGGATAGAATGACAAAATGAAAATAGATGAGACGAGGAATGATAAAGAAAGTGTAGAAGCTAAGGGCAACGCCTTCTAATAGAGAAAAATATATATATGAAATGACTAGTAATAATGAAAGAAATACCATGGACGGAAATAAATGACCAACAGAGATATCAGAGCAACTGGTAAGAAATTAACAGAACCGAAGAATGCACTATGAATGGTTATTTTCAAGTTAGAATCTTCAACAGGTCAGAATGCTTATAAGCAGACTATGAATGGTTATTTTCAGGCTATAATCTTCAACGGGTAAGAATGCTAACATCCTCAAGTAACAGCACATAATATGCATTAGGAAAAGGCAATATAAGTGATATGATTTCTTCATTTTTTCGTATAATAAGAAAGTCCAGGAGATACATCGTATACTCAATTTTCTGCTTGTCATTAATGACTAGGACATGGCTAGGACATGGAGTCAAGAAGGAGAGAATAACCAATCCAGAAACATCTGCTTAATTCACCTGGGAACTGAAGCTGCAAATTTAATTCAAAAGTTGCAAATTCAATTCAAAATCACAATACAAGGAACGACATGTTCAAACCAGTCTAACAACACCATATATGTGATTATACTGTGTGAAATTTATCCTGAGTCTCTAGCCAACTACGTGGTGTCTTAGAAACTATTTTGCATGATTTGATGTTAAAAGTTTAGGAGCAGATACCTTACTGTGGATCTATCATTAAAAGTTCGGAGCAGATGCCACGCAATAGTCAAAACATCACAAGAGTTATAAACTTTCAATATCCTTGTATTGATCAATGATGAACACGATAATAACAACTATGAAATTGATATGATCTATAAGGCAATTTTTCCAAAACTAATTAAGCAAGTGGATTATGCATAGATGCCAGAAGGTTATATGTTACAGATCAGAGATTAAACAATGCAGATATAAAACTTACTAGAGTTAACCTAAAAACAGCAGACAGAGATATTGGTTCTTGTATAATGTTTAAAACAGAGTAAACTAGTACAGAAATAAAACTATCTACAAAAAGACAGATGAGGAATCAACCTCAGAAATTTTTGTCCATGGAAAGCGAGAAGATTGAAAACTTTAAAGTAGTTCTACGCTACTGAGCAAAATTCCACCCAGAAGGCAGAAATGAAGCGAAAAATTACTCATCTCAAACTAGGCCATTGCTCAATAGCTCGAAAAAAAACAATTTCCCCTGCCTCTCATTGCTCAAAAGTCTCGGAAAAACCAGTTGCCACATTAAACACTTCGATGCCACAAGAAATACTAAACAGCAGTTGCAGATTACCATAAGAAATTTGTCTAATTATTCAGAAGAATAAAGCTAGGAAAAAAAAGAAATGTTCCTCGAGTTCTCCATTATTACAATCCTCTATGAAGTAGCCAACAGTTCTATGTTTGCTGGTCATCCTATGGTTTGGCAGTAAACTGCACTTTTATCCAATCAAATGGCTGCAAAATTTAAAGAAGCAAGTCAATTATAATGCCTTGATCAAAATAAGTATAATTATACTCTACCAATTACTAAAAGCCAAAAAATTGAAATCCATGACATTAACATGTATTTGTAGCTAACAATTCACTTCATACATTTTTAAAACACAATGAACGGTGCTTGTAAATTTAACATGCCTTGCAACGACTGCAGGAAGCATTCAAAATTAACAAATGCATGCATACATGTTCAAGGTTGAGGGCAATCCAAGTTCATAAATTTCTCTGCGAAAATTTTAGAATCCAATAATATCAACAAAATTAAATCTCATATCTTGAAAAAAAGATATTCACTTTCAGTTTAAAAAATTCAGTTAAAGAAAGACAGGCCACTTCCATTCAATGTGGATTTAAGAGATCAATATTACCATACTTGCCTCTTCAAACTAAAACATAACTGGCAAATCACTTTCCAGTTGCAGAGTCTCAGAACAACATATGTGCTTGGCAATTCTGTAGGAGAGCACAACCCATCCACCAAGACCTGTGGGTAAACAACCAAGTGCTGGATGGTTTTTTAAGAGAGCAACATAATTACATGTTGTATCTTCAACATCTCTAGCTTGCCTCTATGTTTTTCTGGCTTTTCATTCCTCTCGAGGATGGCGATTCCTCCCTCCAAAAATAATATCTTTTTCTTGGAATCAACCAGACTTTCTTCAGTGGGTATAAAAATCTGTCTGGTCTTTCTTTCTTTTAGCGACCATTGCCAAGTGTTGAAATGGTTCACCCGGACACAAACAAAAACTTGGAATTGAGCTAGCAAGGCCCAAAACACCATAGTAAATATTTTTGCGATCATTCCACCAATCATCGTCTCAGAATCATACCCTCTTGCCTTGTGTTGTATAGGACGACTCTACTTTAGACCAATCATTGCTGACAATAACAGATAGTGTCCGCCAACACCTAATAACCAAAAGAAAGTATTCCATCTTACCACTCTAATCATTGCTCTCAAAAAGTAGTATGCCCTTCTAAGATACCAAAATAATATTTATTACGAATCTTTGCCTGATATCTGTTTAACTGTCCACGATAATAAAGCGCAATCCTCACCTAGGTTTGTTTAAGGTCTTCCATCAACTCTGGCAATTTTTAGACCCTGTTGTTCCTAATATATTTTAACATGGAAGTAAATATCCAGCCATTCATGATAATATTACACCTTGTAGTCACAAGTCTTTTTAAGGTCTTTTATTAGCCCTTCCATCTCTGGCACCCCCTGTCTGACTCGGCTAATTCTAATTTATTATAAGTAAGGGATAAATAATAAATATTCAGGCCCACAAGCAATGATTTTCTTGGACACCTGCTTGTAATAAGCAGAATAAAAAACATTAACAATATTCTATTAGGCATAATAAACTCAATAATTGTTTTATCTGTCAACATTAACAATAATTCTACTAGGCATTATAAACTCAACAATTGTTTTATCTGTCTCCTTCCTATGCTGTATGCTCTGCTTGTTAATCACATTTGGATCTATGCTATGCATGTTAATCACATTTGGATCTGAAGACTTCTCTATACTAGAATATCCCCTTATATAACCAACAGAGTCGTAAAGTGTTTCATTGGAAATTGGGAGGAATCTAAAGTGTAAGGTTTCTGAGTTTCTTAGCATATGCACAATTAAATGAAGTCTAATCACTTAAAAACTTTTCACGAGTAGAATTTAATATGGACTAGCCCAATTATCAATAATGTCCAAAACATGTTGGTGACCTTGACTATAACTACCAAAACATTGTTTATCCTTAAGATTGCACACCCAGTTTTGGGAACCACCAATGGTTTTTTTCTTTTTTCCTTTTGTGCATTTCTTAGCATATTGGATTGAAGAGTTTACAGCCATGTGCCCTGGGGATCTGTTATCACATATATTGTAGCTGGGCTACTAGACACATTCGATGGGGCACATCATGGATCATTTTTGTCAGGATGAGCCATTCATAGCCTTATTCAATAGCAGATGTAGAGCATTCTCCTTGCCATGACTGAGATTTCCTAGTCTATTGAGATGACCTTTGTGATGACATAGTCCATTCAAGCAGAGAAACAAAGACGGTACAGGTTGACAAATTGATTCTTCAGGCAGAAGCATGTGTATGGTGAGATCAGGTATATTGCTTCTTGGTAGGTTGTTTGCTCTCTGATGTATATTAGCACCTTTGACTTGTAATGCTATGATGATTATGGTGACCTATGTTTATATGATTTGTTTGCTGATGCCTAACTTGTGTTGTGAATGGTTGGAGAATCTTATATTGAAGGCCGTTGTTTATGCCATGCTTTTCGCTAAACTTAGTCTATCTTGCTATGTTGGTTCCACTTTGTCACTTGTCTTCCATACATCCAGTCTCATCTGTATCATCGTATTCCTTGACTTGTGACTGAGACCTGTGAGACTGAAGATCCCTTTCCCAACTTTGACCCCTATGCATAATGGACCCCATGTTGTTTTGTGTCTCTGGCTCTGAAGTATGTGGCATGGTTCCTTGCCTTCTGTTTGTAGATTTAGTATGAAAGGGATGTGCAGCCAGTGTCATCGGATGGTTTTCCTTTAGACCTCAAAGCAAGTGCTCCTACCAACAGTATCTTTAGACACTAAAGCATTGAAATGCATAAACAACATATCTAAATGATGCAAAAGGCAAGCTGCGATTAGTAGTGCTTTTAAGCGCTAATGACTAAATGTGAATATTATAAAACTAGTCAGTGACCAAAGGATGATGCAAGGCTCATTTGTCCCTATAGGGAAACATGGTGGCAAACCCATTCGGGCTATGGACGCTCACTAGCAGCGGGGCTAAGCCTCAGTCATTTTCTGGAGCCCGGAAGGCTTTCCAAGCCACCTTCCTTTGGAGGTTGGCTAACATCTTGTGTTAAATTGATAAATTCCTTAAAGTTGAATGTTATAAATTGCTAAATCTTATTTATTGGATACTTGTTAGTGTTAAAGATAGTGCAGCTGGGAGAGCCATTCTCAGGGAGGATGGTAGCCTAGTCAGTTAATTGGGGTTCCCAGTCGGTGAACCAAGCAGGTAAGTCCCTAGAAGGTACCCTAGGGCCCTAGTAGTCTATTGGGGTTGTTGGTCTGGGAACAAGAAATATGATGGCATGGCAAATTCGCTAGCATGTGGCTAGGGCCCCTATATGTTTCTAGGGGATTCTGGTCTAGGACTAGACAGTTTCTTGGTCACGAGGACCAAGCAGTTCCTGTAGGTTGAGACAAAGACTTCCTAGTCTGGGAACAACCAGATTCTTAGTCTTGGACCAAGTGGTTCCTGCATGTACATACCTGGTTAGTTAGCCAAGAAACACAATCTGTTAAGACTTCTCCATTCCAGTATGCATCTTGACACGAGAGAAGTTCAGATCTTATCCTTCACTGTCTGCTGCTAGTTGGTGCTTGATGCCTAGGGTTACTGTTGCTTTGAAGGGTCTTTGTTGCTCCTTTCTCATTGTGGACTGAGGTTTCCTTCTCCTGAGCAGGTCATAACTGTTGATGACTGTTTAAGCCCTCCCTAGTTGGGCGTGACCTCTCTAACGGGTTGTGACTGTGTGTAATCCCTTAAAGGGTTGAGCGTTAACTATTTAATCCCTCTTGGTTGGGTTGTGGACTTCTTGATCTTTCCCTTGATGGGCGTGACCTTTCCAAGCTTGGCCGAGACTGTTTTTGGTCTCTCCTGCTAGGTCGTGAACTTCTGAGGTTAACCTGTGGACTGTTTGTCCTTTCTCTGCTAGGCCGTTAGTGCTATGGTGACCTTCCCAGCTGGGCTTGACTATGGTGTCTCTCCTCTGCTGGGTTATGATCATCTGAGGCTAAGTCGTGACCTTTCCAAGTGAGTCGTGACTATATGTGACCTCCTCCTACTGGGTCGTGGGTTGTTTAACTCTACCTTTACTTAGTCGTGCCTGTTTGCAGCCCTCCTGGGTAGAGTTGTAACTGTGTTAAGCCCTAGAGGGCTGGTCCTTGGTCATGTTAAAATTGTTAAAAGGAGTTGTGATCTTTTGAGGTTGCTTAACAGTGTTTGAGACTGAGTATAACTGTTGGGAGATCTTCACTCTTGGTGACTGGGTCTTGTTGAACTACTAAGTCTAATATGTGTTGAGTTCAAGGGTTTGAAGTTTCCACTCTCTTTCCTGGACTGTTTTGATCAAGCATCTTGAGGTCTGTACTTAACTTATCTTTTCCTCTCTCAAGGTATGTCATCTATTCCTCTGCTGACTTGTCCTCTCAGTGAAAGATCTGAACCTAAAAGTATCCGAGTATAAGGCTGATCCAAAACAGTTCTAGACCAGCATTGTCACTGTTTATTAAATTGCTTTCCTAGTACTATTATTACTGTTTTATTTCCTGCACATTGCAATTGTTAAATTCATCTCAAGGACCAACTTTAAACACAATGGCCATTGAGGTGTTAAAGTTGAAGAGATAAAAATTATGCTTAAATTTTATTACAGTGGTTATATCTTGTATCTAGCACTGATTTAAACTTTTTCTTTTATGCATTAAAGTATATAAAATTTGAAATGTTTCTCTCATAACCCTAACCTAACTCAAACTTTAACATGGTATCAGACTAAGTCACCTGACACAAGACACGAAGGACATGAGGATTCGAGTGTCCGACACGGACACGGTGACCCCTGGAATTAGGACATGTTATATATATATATAGACATAAAGATCCAAATTTTTACAAATATTCAATAGAAATCAGACTCAATGCACATTTAACATTAGTAATTACTAATTAGTATTACACATTTACAAATCAAATCAGTAACCACAATGAGATTATGAGACAAATAGATAATTCATGATACTCATGATAGTCATAGATCAAGATGTCAATAGTCAGGAGTCAGAACCATATTTCTCATTAAGTCATCAAAATCAAAATGTATTACATAGATGTCGGAATGACACTGGCAAATGCCAAATAGACCAATAGTAATAGTAAATAAAAAAAGGGGAGATCAAGATGGAAGAATGAAGAATCTCATCTATCAATAGTCCTCCTCCATGCCTGAATCAACAAACTCATCACTGCTCTCACTGCTCAAACTTTAACATGGTATCAGACCAAGTCACCTAACACGAGGACANNNAATTCTCTTTCCTATGAACAACGAGCAAACAAGCGGAAGGAATCCCTTTGGTTAAATGGACTATTATTTCCCTTCCAAAGGAGATTGGTGGCTAGGGAATTAAAGATATGGATTTGTTTTGCAAAGCCTTAGCAACAAAAACGCTGTGGAGACTAGCTCAGAACCCAAACACGCTGTGGGCAAGGGTCATGATTTTGAAATACTGCTCATAATCAAATTTAATAGACTAGTTCATGAACCCAAACAAAACGCATAAGAATGGATCGATAGGATGGAAAGCCCTAGTACTGGCATTCCCTTTAATTGGGAATTGGACTGCTTGGAAAATAGACAATAGAGCAAAAGTTAAAGTAGGGGAAGACCCGTGGACAGGAGTGGGGGAGAACTATAGACTGTCATTTCAAGTTATTCAACATCTGAGAACACAGAAAATCAAATACCTAGCGGATGGACAAGTTCAACAGCCTCATTTAAAAGGAAGGAGGGGCTAGAAAACTTCCCAGGACCTCGGATTAGCTGGAGGACAAGCTGACGAATGGAATAGATATGTCAATAATCTTGTCACCAACTTCGTCCATCTGAATGAAACAGAACAAGACAAGCTCATTTGGACTAAAAACGCGAAGACAGGAAAATACACGGCAAAACGTGGATAGAAGCTGGTAGTGGCGAGCAAGCAGAGGGCGAAAAAAGATGGTGCTAGAGCAGATTATGGAAAATTCATAGTCCCTTGAAGACCATCATTATGATGTGGTTGGCGCTAAGTAATAAACTACTCACCTGGAAAATACTGAAAAAGAGGGGATTTGAGGGCCCAAGAATATGCTCATTATGCAAAATGAATGAGGAACAGACCTCTCACTTATTCGTTTTGTGTCCAGATGTAGGGAGAGTATGGACCTTTGTGATGCGGAAGCTTTCCAGTAATAGATCGCATGAAAGGTTTGAGCTATGCTAGAACAACGTGCCAGGCATGGTGGCAGGATGAAGCGGTATGTTGCTATGAAGCCCTTCCAGTTCTTTTCGTTTATAGCATTTGGGAGGCCCGCAATAGATCAATCTTCCAGAACAGATGGGTACCCCCTGATGTTACTAGTGCCTTGTTGATGGAAAAGATTCAGGAACACAAACTCAACCCATCTCCAAGCAAGAAAAGAATACTCACAGCACCAATCATAAACAAGAACATTCCATGGGCTTTTTTTGATGGAGCGAGTCAAGGAGAGCCCCCACTTGGAGGAGCTGGAGCGGTCATAAATTTATCAGCAGAAACAAAGCTATGCATGAAATATGCTATTGGATAAGCAAGCAACAACATAGCTGAGTTAGCAACTTTATGGACAGTTTTGAAAATTGCCAAAGATAGGCAAATACAGAGCATTCAAATATATGGTGATTCAAAAATGGTAATTGACTGGGCTAATGGAAAAAACCTTATCAGAGCACCACACCTATAGTATCTATTATAGCTGAAATTCAAATCTTAAAAGATCAGTTCAGGTTGACATATTTCTCTCACATATATAAATAATTAAATACAAAAGCGTATACTCTATCCAAACAAGGTTTAGCAATTCAGCCGGGGGTGATCGAGATAGAGGAGCTTTCAAATGGGAAAACTGCCCTGTTTTACTTAACAATCTAAAGCTTTTTTTCAGATCCACAAGAGGACAAAAACTAAATGTATATGAAAAGGACTTGTTCAAAAGAAGACAAAACAAAAATGGATATTAGGTTGATGGAAGAGTTTTGTAAGCTCGTAAGAACAACAAGATTTTCTTATGTATGTAAGCAGCCTGAGAGGCGAAACTTGATGTAAGCTCACTAGAGCAGTTCACGTTTATTCAATGAATAAAAGATTTTTTTCTCTGGAAATATATATATATATCGATTTTAAAAATTATATATATTAAAAATATATACATAAAGATCCAAATTTTTACAAATATTCAATGGAAATCAGACTCAATGCACATTTAACATTAGTAATTACTAATTTGTATTACACATTTACAAATCAAATCAGTAACCACAATGAGATTATCAGACACATAGATAATTCATGATAGTCATAGATCAAGATGTCAATACTCGGGAGTCAGAACCATATTTCTCATTAAGTCATCAAAATCAAAATGTATTACATAGATGTTAGAATGCCACTGGCAAATTCCAAATAGACCAATAGTAATAGTAAATACAAAAAGGGGTAGATCAAGATGGAAGAATGAAGAATCTCATCTATCAATAGTCCTCCTCCATGCATGAATCAACAAACTCATCACTGCTCTCTTCTTCTTCCTCCTCCTCTCCGCCCATCTAAGGATCAAGATCTGCTAGTGTGGAGGATGACCCCTCCAAAGGATCACTATCATCAAACGTCATCAACTCTAGCATTGGATCATTAAGATCCAGGTTGGCTAATGCCAACTCAGTACTATTGTCCAAACCCATATCATAAGGAAAGACATCCCACATCTTTGTCTTTCCCTTCACCCACTCCTCCCTCTTCCTATAAATAAGACGAAGGTTGGTGTGCACATACACCATCGTCTCTGCTCTGGACTACTCAAGCTTGCTCTTCTTCAAAGTGTACAAGTTGACATATGTGCTCCAATTCCTCTCACAACTAGAGGATGATGTTAACTTGTGAGATGATTCTCAAGGCTAGCCTCTGTAGAAGAGGGCATGTTGCCCCAAGAGTTGCCCACCAATTATAGGGCTTCTTAACTCCTTGTCTCAAACCACATCATAGCCTCCAAATCTCCCAGTAGCAGTGGAAAACTCTACAAAGCCCTCCTCCACCTCATCAAGTAAGTCTCTATCCTGAAATAGCCACCTAAATGTTATCTTCCTCCCCTGTGAAATCTCTCCATCCATGTGAGGAGGGACTCTATGTGAGGGCTCACCATTGAGCCATTCCTGACTGTAGACTTGGGGTTCAAGGAGTGGGCCAAGCAATGCAACTATGTACAATTCTTAAACAACCTGGAGATAAGAATATCTTGAATGGTGGACCATGAGTTCTATGCTAATGTCTCATACTCGGGACACTCATTCTCCATAAAAATGGTCCTCATGGACTCAATCATGGAATCCAACCCCTCATAAACATTCGCTAGGATGGGCTAGTCCAGGTCTACAAACNATGATCTTAATGGTAAGATCCACCCTCTCCCACCAAACATCATCTAATACTGTGTCCTTCACCTTTTTTGAAGCACTTTGATCCGTCTTTCTCCAGAAAGACTAATACTCTGAAATCACCATGGACCCAAGAGCGGTTTTGACCTCCCTTAACCTCTTGAGCATGATGAATGAGGAAGGAAACTGAGTATTTGCAATCTTCAGCTATGAAAGATGTGTGTACTCTTTGTAGATGGTGAGGGCATTTGTGTGGTTTTGTACAAAGTTACGGATATAGCGTGCATCTTCAATAATGTTGCCAATCCATGTCACATCTGAAGCAATGGATTTGTGTGCTAAATTCAAGGAATGGACAATGCAGGGTTTCCAAAAAATCTGTAAGAGCAATAAAAACAAGTATAAATGACTCTACAACACTAACAACTCAAATCATTAAAATGACCTTTCCCTTAGATGAATCTTGTGATAAATTCAAACAATGAGCAAATTAGCAATGAAAGGTGTCCAAAGTGAAAATACCTGTGGATATTTAGTTTCCACAATCATGCCAGCGGCCTTGAAAACAGGTGCATTGTCCGTGATGATTTGTACACAAAAATAAACACCTACTTCTTCAATGATTTTGATGAATAACTCACCCACAAAATGTCCATCCTTGTATTTTCCAAGAGCATCCACCGCTTTCAAGAACACCGGTCCATTTTGGGAAGATATCATGAAATTGATGAGTGGATGGCGTGTTGGATCCGTCCATCCATTAGAAACAATACTCACTCTTAATGAGGGCCATGTTGATCTAATTGGCTAAAGAAATCTATCCACCTCCTTCTTTTCCTTAACCAAAAATGTGATTCTAATCTTCTCTAAACCAGGAGGCACATAACCAGTTGGAGCTCGTTTAATGAGACTTCAACACATCTCAATAAACAACGGTGACCGTGCAACATTGAATGAGATGAAGTTGAGGTAGAAAAAGAATGCAATGGTGAGGTCCACCTCTTCTCACGCCTCTTGTTGGAAGATCTCGTCCATTGGACCACTTGAAGATGGCCTCTTTCTAGCTGGATATGTATCACTTCTGTTAGGTGGAAATGGAGGCCTAATGCTAGAGGGTTTCTTTAAGAATGGAAGAGGATCCTCATTATTTTTCTTGCGTGATGCTGCTACATTGCCTAAGCCTTCTTGATCCTCTTTTCCCATATCCCTCATTTGGGTAGCACTCGCTGCTTTACATGAAGAAATCCCACAAGAAGGAACAACAACCAAATGGCCCTTAACTCGATAGTATGTGCTCCTAAACTCATTCTTGCAAAAATTGCAAGTCCAACACATATTGCCTCCCCCCCCGCCTAGCTTTGCCCCAAGCCCTTCTTTCCTAGTCACATACCTCCACAAAGGGTATTTTTTCTCTTGGGCTTGTTGTCTCGCTAAAACAGGATTCAATGGAGCGTAAGCTCCACTAGCAGGAGGAATAGGAGGGGAGACATTAGGTGGGGCATTTCTTCGTTTCCTTTTCCCTTTAGCTCCTGCCCTAGCTAAATGAGACATTGTTCTTCTTGTTTGATGGTTGAGCTTGCAATCCACCTAACCAAATCCACCCTCAATGTACTTGGAAACCCTTCCAAAGCCTTCAAATCTTCTTCAACTGCACAACAAACACCATTTAGAGTCCTCTCCACACTTGCAAATGACAAAAAAAAGTGAAAATTTTGTTTTAAAGCATTTATGGGCGTCCCTTCTACGGAAAAGGTGTCCTGGAATCACAACACGCTAGTGACAGTGCGAGACACGCTAAAAAGACATGTACAACACGCTCTGTTGCCACGAGACACACTGCCCCTTATGGACGTGTCTGATATCTTAGGTATCAAATCTTAGGGTGTGTAGCTAACTCTGTTATGCAGGCTAACGAAATCTACATAGATCCTAAGATAAGGATTTCAACATTAATCAACTTGACTGCAGAGATTTCTTGATAAATCATATCAAGTTGACGCTGAGAGTTTGAACTTTATCTAACCTGCCACAAGGGTTCATTGGCCATCAAAGTGATAAAGCTAGATCTGATATTTATTTTCATGAGCAACATATCATTCAGATGTCATTACACATAGTTGGATGGCATCATACAAGTTTTAATTGACTCGAATTAAAATCAATATTTCTAAGACAACTAAAGAAAATGATGTATTTAATTCAGTAGTGTTGTTAGTCTATGCCTTAGATAGAAGATAATGAGATTGGAATGTCTAGTAGGTTTAACTCAGGTATGGTGAGTAAGAAGCCTGCTTATTTAGATCTTGATATGTGGCTTACATGATCCTGATATCTTCTAACTGGATCATTTACACTATAAGTCTAGAGAGTATTGTATTTATTGAATAATGTGATTAGAGAATGCAAATGGAAAGAAGCTTAGCAGCAACACTAAAGGTCATTTATGAATTAATCATGGTCATATAGTTACAATGTGTGATGACACTAGAAATTTTTAATTTAAGAGGTGCATGATCAAAACTAGAAGACATTGATTTAGAATGCAGAAAACTGAAGGATATTTGATCATGAGATGACTATGACTTCGACTTGGAGGCAAAAATTTAAGGAGGATATATTTTTTGTTAAATTATCATGTCTTGTGATGAAACATTATTTCATGACATTTTTGCATATATGTGTGATTGATATTATGGTCTTGATAGCATCTAAATAATTGTCTAGCATATGGATGGATGCTAAGACTATGTCATCATGTGAAACTAATATTGTATTAGACTTTTGGTGATTGTTGACTATTGGATTAAATTTAACTTATAGAAGATCCTCGAGGTGGATGATATGACTTACTTTGAAACACAAGTAATATGTTCAGAGTCAGATGTACAATTCCAAAGGGGGCTAAGTGCTCAAGATAAGGAAAGGAGCAGGAAGGTCTCCACACGATGCAAGATCATTTATCCTCTTAAGTGTCGGCATAAAGTCATCCTTACATTCTTACAGAAGAGATCCTGCTAGGTTATTTGATATTGATGACTTATTCCTTATTAAAGAGGAAAATCTTGTAAAATCAAGGATCAAGATAGAGCCAACTATGCTCCACAATCCCCAGCAGAGTGGGATTGCAGAAAAGAAAAGTAGAAATGTATTCTTCCATCACTCCAAAGAGTCTTCCAGTGACTCAGATATGGAAGTCTATGAGAAATCTCGCTCATAGAAGCCGAGGGAGAAGGCCAAGAAGCCTTCAGTTGATCTCGTTGAGAAGCCTTTTGGAAGGCTTCAAGGATGCTCCAATGTGAGCCATGTCACTGATTCAAATTCCTCCACTTATGAGGCAGCCAAACAACAGGTTTGGAAGGATGACATATGGAAAGTGATTCTCAACTATCAAGGGAAGTCACTTGCAACTTCCAAGTGGATCTATGAGCTCATGTTTTTTTTATATCCAGAGCTAGTTGAAGCTCTCAGAAAATCCTGTATTTGATGACAGGTCGAAACACAATGAGAGGAGGTACCACTATGTCAAGCACATCGTGCAACATGTTATGTCAAGAAAACAGATTACCGATGTGTCTAGTGTTGTTGAGAATGCCTATCTTGCTGAGAGGGAGTGTAAACCCATTCTCAGAGAGGATGGTACCCTAGTCGGTTAATTAGGGTCCTCAGTCAATGAACTAAACAAAGTAAGTCCCTAGATGGTACCCTAGGGCCCCCAACAGTCTCATGGGGTTCTTGGTCTAGGACCAAGCAATTTGATGCCATGGTAAAGTCCATAGCATGTCGCTAGGGCCCCTATATGTCTCTAGGGTATTTTGGTATGGGACCAAACAATTTCTTGGTTGCGAGGAACAAGCAGATCCTGCAGGTTGAGACAAAGACTCCCTGGTTTGGGACCAGGCAGATTCTTGGTCTAGGACCAAGTGGTTCCTACAGGTACATACCTGATCAATTAACCAAGTGGACCTTGGTCAGTTGACCAAGATGATGATGTGTGACCACCTTATGGTCCTTTATCTACCTATTGGTCCTAACTCCCTTATTGTGTATGGTACCTTGACCACCTTTGCTATGATGACTTAACCTTATTATTTTTATTTTTTTTATTTTGTATGACCTTGTGACCTTTGGTACCCTACTCTAAGTTAACTCAAAAAAAATTTAAGTTTTATTTTGGTAACCATCCTAAAACTTATGGATGCCTAAGTGTCCCTTCTAGAAGGCTTGTCAAGATTATAAATTAAGTTTCACTTCTCCATTTCTAGTATGCATCTTGACACGAGAGAAGTTTAGATCTTATCCTTTACTGTCTGCTACTGGTTGGTGCTTGACGCCTAGGGTTACTATTGCTCTGAAGGGTCTTTGTTTCTCCTTTCTCATTGTGGACTGAGGCTTCCCTCTCCTGAGCAAGTCGTGACTGTTGATGATTGTTTAAGCCCTCCCTGGTTGGGCGTGACCTCTCTAGCAGGTCGTGACTGTCTGTAAGCCCTTTAAGGGCCCAGTGTTAATTGTTTATTCCCTCCTTGGTTGGGTCGTGGACTACTTGATCTTTCCCTGGATGGGCGTGACATTTCCAAGCTTGGTCATGATTGTTTTTGGAGTCTCTCCTATTGGGTCGTGACCTTTTGAGGTTAAACTGTGGACTCTTTGTCCTTTCTCTGCTAGGTCATGACTACTTTGGTGACCTTCCCAGCTAGTCATGACTGTGGTGTCTCTCTTCTGCTAGGTTATGATCATTTGAGGCTAAGCCGTGACCTTCCCAGTTGAGTCGTGACTGTATGTGACCTCCTCCTACTAGGCCGTGGGTTGTTTAACTCTACCTTTACCATTCGTGACTATTTGCAGCCCTCCTGGGTAGAGTTGTAACTGTGTTAAGCCCTAGGGGGTGTTAAAGTTTTAGGGTTAGGTTAGGATTTGACATTAAAATATACTTTAATGCATAAACAAAATAAATAAAAAACAAAGTTAGATCCAGAATAGTACTGCTGCAATAAATTCAAACATAATTTTCATCTCTTTCAACTTTAACACTCCACTGATCACTACGTTAAAGTTCGTCAAGAGATGATTTACCAAATGCCATGTACAGTAACAATAATATAACTGATGAAACAAAACAATAACAATGTACAGAAAATAACAGCATTACTATACAATAGCAAAGAACAGTAACAATGCTAATCTAGAAACATTTTGGATCAGCCTTATACTTAGATACTTTTAGGTTTTGATCTTGTCACCGAAGGGGCAAGTCACCTAGATGAACAAATGATGCACCTTGAGAGAGAGCTATGAGGGTTATAGTAGTAAGGGTACAGACCTCATATTCTTAAGCAACATGAAGAGAAACTTCAATCCTTTATCCAGGCTTCAGCAACGCTTCTTAAGAAGGAAAAGACACCTTCTTATCACAAAACACAACTCAACCCTAAGAGACTTCATGGCTCATCCTAGCAGGCTCTAAATCAAACGTACCTCAGCAGAAATGTAAAACAGTTCAACTCTAGAGGCTACTAACAAGTCACAGCTCAATCTTAAAGGTTGTTACATATTTAAGGCCCAACATTAGTGGTTGTTATAAGTCCATAGCCCAACAAGAAGGAGAAATCAAACACGACCTAGCAGAGAGAGGACAAACAATCCACAATCCAGCAAGAAGAGGCACCATACAATCACGACAAGCAGGAGAGACACCAAACAATCACAGCCAACAAGAGAGGTACCAAGCAGTCCCAAGGTTTAACCTTAGAAGGTCATGACTCAACAAGAGAAGGACACAACCCATCCTTAATGGCTCTTAGCACTGACAGTTCAGCTGGAAGAGGTCACAACCCAACAAGAGAAGGAACCCACAGTCACGACCCAGGTAAAGAGCAACAACAAGATCCACGGCCTAGCCAAGGATGCAGCAAAAAGGTCATGGATGAGCCCAACAAAAGCAAAAGAGGTCACAACTAGCACTAGAAGGGTTACAACCCACTTCCAAGAACATCAAGAGCCCAAGATGTCAACTCCAAGCAACAGAAACCCTAGACGTCAAGTGAATTGTAACAATGTACTCAAAGAATCAAATCTAACCTTTTTCTTTTTGTCAAGATGCGACACACTAATGAAGAACTGAAACTTTAATTTATAATCTTGACAAGCCTTCTAGAAAGATCACTAAACTAATCCTAGATTTTAGGAGTTTAATAAAAAACATAAAATAAAGTTAAGTGAACTTAGGATAGGGTACCAATGGTCCAAAAATAAAAACCATAAAGTTAAGTTGACTTAGGATAGAGTACCAATGGTCAAAAAATAAAAACCATAAAGTTGAGTTGATTTAGGATAGGGTACAAATGGTCCAAAAAAAACCATAAAATAAAAGTCATCATACTAAAGGTACACATAATAAGAGTGCTAGGACCAAGTAGAAGATAAAGGACCATAAGTCAACCAAAGGGGGTTACAATAAGAAGATAAGGCAACCTTCATACCCATAAGACCAAGGTGTACCATAAAGGTAGATAAACAACCCCTTTTACCCATAGGACCAACAAAACCAATTACTTTATTCTTTTCTCCCTCTCAAGGTACATTGTTACATATATTTTTATCATCACTTTTTAAGGAGAAGATCCAAACTAGACAATGTGATCCTTCAGTGCTCAATATTGCTCCTAAGGGTTAGGTGCTAATGACATCATCAAGGGGTGGCCAGTCCCTTGAGAAACAACCTAGCACTAACCATTTAGGATAGAGAACATCACACATCATTATCTTGGTCAACTTGACCAAGATTTACCTGGTTAATTGACCAAGGGTGTACCTACAGGAACTACTTGGTCCCAGACCAAGAATCTACCTAGTCCCAAACCAGGAATGTCTCTTCCTCAACTTGCAGGATTTTCTTGGCATCGTGTCCAAGAAACTATCTGGTCCAAGACCAGAATACCCTAGAGACATATAGGGGCCCTAACCACATGGTAGGGACTTTGCCATGGCATCAACCTGCTTGGTCCCAGACCAAGAACCCCAGGAGACTACCGGGGGCCCTAGGGTACCTTCTAGGGTCTTACTCTACCCTATTTCACTGATAGGGTACCATCCTCCCTGAGAATGGGTCTTGCAACTACACTAACTTTAACAAAGGGTTGGTCCTTGGTCATGTTAAAACTGTTAAAAGGAGCAATGATTTTTTGAGGTTGCTTAACAGTGTTTGAGACTGAGTATCACTGATGAGATCTTCACTCTTGGTGACTGGGTCTTGTTGAACTGCTAAGTCTAATTTGTGTTGTGTTCAAGGGTTTGAAGTTTCCATTCTCTTTTCTGGACTGTTTTGATCAAGCATCCTGAGGTCTGTACTTAACCTATCTTTTCCTCTCTCAAGGTATGTCATATGTTCCTCTGGTGACTAGTCCTTTCAGTGACAAGATCTCTGTAAATTTCCTTAAAACGCAATCTTGAGCTACACAGTATATTTTTTTATTACTGTTAACCACAAATGAGTTTCTTCACAAATAATACAGCGAAAAATAAAAACTGAGAAAATAGATAGTAACAATCACACTAATAGAGACACCAATATTTTTGGGTATGGAAACCCCTGGAAAAACCCAAGATGGGAAAATCGATGCAACAATCTGAGAAGATATTTTATTTGCAAGATCTTGAACAATACAATCCAGAAATTTGATTTTAGCCAACCTGGAAAAATCCTATAACCAAAACTCGCTGAGAAACCTTAACAGGATCGTATGACCCTTGCGTCAACCCTGCTAAAGCATGTATGGCCTTGCATTAGCATACGACCTCCTCTGCGTCAGCGTACGACCTCCTCTGCGTCATCATACGACCAAGCGAAAACCCTAACTCTCATTATGGATAGATGGATGAGATCCTCCGATGAGATCAATGGCCAAGATTAGACGAGCCATCACTTAAATTATATTTCACTTGAACTTTATAAAAGTGCCTCCATTAAGTCAAATTAAAATTAGATCATATAATGCACTTTTCCTAAGTCTAAAATTTGGATAAAGGCAATGATCAATCTGGCTTCCTGCTTTATGTCTTCTATCAGGCAAAGACACATGCCAATGATAGAAGACCTTCCTTATTGCCACTTTCTAACACTCCCACTCAACGAGAAAGGGATTCGGTGGCAACCCCAACTTATCTCTTAACTTCACAAAACTATGCCTGCAAAGTGTCTTGGTGATAATGTCCACCATCTGCTCATCTGTCTGAATGTACTCTAACCAAATGGTTCCTCTTTGTACACAGTCTGTCAAGAAGTGATACCGGATATCTATGTGTTTGCTCCGGTCATGGAACACTGAATTTTCAGATAGGTTGCCACTCTGATTGTCACAGCGAACCACTGTAGCCTCTAGCTCACACTCGAATAACCCTGAAAGCAACTTTCTCAGCTACATTCCCTCACATGAAACCAAACTGGCTACCATGTACTCAGAATCTACCAAGCTCAATGCAACTAACTTATTCTTCCTATTGAACCCAGAGATAACTCCTAACCCAATGTTGAAGCAACAACCTGAAGCTCTTCCGATCTTCTACACATCTTTCCTAGTCACCATCTGTGAAGCCTGCCTACTGTACACTCCCATTACACTCATAAACCACCCCATACTCCACTGTACCTCTGATGTAACGAGGCACATGCTTCGCAGCTGTCCAATGTACTCTCCAAGGGTCCACCATGAACTGACTCAAAGAATTGACTGCAAAGCTAATGTCAGGTCGTGTGTTGTCCAGATACATGAGCGATCCGATAAGTTGACGATACAATGTAGGATCAAACTCCTATGACCCTGATGCATCAATCTTCCTCCAGTTGGAAACTAGAGGTATGGACATGGGTTTGCAATCCTCCATCCTGAATCTCTTCAAGATCTTTGTTGCATACTTCCCCTATTCGATGAAGATGCACCCATCTCTCTGCCAAACCTCGTAATGCATCAACCCAGGTCTTTTATCTTAAACTCAGTTGCAAGGTTGGACTTGCAGTCGTTAATCACCCTCTCATCTCCTGTAAGAAAGAGATCATCTACATACAAGACCAGTATGAGAGGTACCTCACCTGACAAGAGGTACAAGTTGTGGTCATCCTCAAGCCATTAAAATCCAATCTCCCATAGATAGTTGTTAATCCTTGAGTACCATGCCCGAGGTTCCTACTTGAGCTCATAAAGAGCTCTTTGCAACCTGCATACATGCGACTCCTTGTTCTCCACCTCGAACCCCTCAGGCTGCTCAATGAATACCTCCTCCTCTATAGCTCCGTTAAGGAAGGAAGTCTTTATGTCCATCTAATGAACGCAACAACCCATCTCTGCTGCTAATGAGATAATAATCCAAATAGAAGAATATATGGTGACAGGGGCGAAGGTCTCCTCATAGTCAATACCTTCCTTCGATGAATACCCCTTTACCATGAAGCGCGCCTTGTACTTCTCCATGCTTTTGTCTGCTACATGCTTTACCTTGTAGATCCATCTAGATCCAACCACCCATTTTTCTTCTGGCCTCAGCACAACCTCCCACACATGGTTTTTCATGATGGAGTCATACTCCTCAACCATAGCTTCCTACCACACATCATGTTGTGTAGCCTCCTTGAAACTGGAAGGCTCAAAGTTAATCAACTACATCATCAGTGCCATATATCTAAGTCTATCTAGTGGTTTGCTCCGCCTCATGGAGCTCTGTGGAAGAGTCACCTGCCTGGAATCCTGAACTGTGGACCTAAACCACTGAGGTCGTGGCCTAGTGTCTACCTGCTGCGACTCTTGGATATCCTCCTCCTTCTGTGGCTCATCCTCCAAGTCAATGACCAAAGGATCCTATCCACTTGACTCCCTATGAATACTATAACTTGTATCTCGTGTCTGTACCTGTACATGTGGCTCCTCCAACTTAACCCCCGAGTCCCGTGCCAATTACTCCTGTGCTAGTAAGTCGATAGACCTTCGTAAGGCTCTATCCTCATCAAACTGGACATCCCTGCTCACAATGATCCTCTTGCGAGCCAAAATATATACCTTGTATGCCTTAGAAGTCTCACAGTAACCCACAAGTAACCCCTTCTCTCCAGAAGGGTCCAACTTCTTCCTAATGTCATCATTAAAGTGACAATAGTAGATGACTCACACCTGGTCTAGTTCCTGTGAAGACTTCCTCGCACAATAGTAGATGACTCACACCTAATCTAGTTCCTGTGAAGACTTCCTCGGGTGTCTTTCTCCCTAAAGCTGTGTGGGGACACCTGTTCTGAATGTAAACTGCGGTCCTCCATGCCTCAACCCATAGGAATAGTGGCAATCCCTAATCAAATAGCATTACCTTGGCTGCTCCTACCAATGTCCTGTTCTTCCTCTCTACCACTCCATTCTGTTGCGGGGTATGAGGAACTATGTGCTCCTTCTTGATCCCCTCTGATGAACAATACTCCAATAACTCATTTGAGGCGTACTCACCCCCTTTGTCTGTCCTCAATACTCGAATCTTCCTCCCAATCTGGTTTTCCACGAGAGCCTTGAACTCCCGAAACCACTCGAAGACCTATGACTTGGCCTTCAAGAAATAGATGCAGGTTTTCCTGGAATAATCATCAATGAACATGATGCAATAACTATAGCCATTGAAAGATTGGACACTCATGGGTGTGCAAACATTCGAATGCACCAAGTCCAAGGTCCCCTTAGACTTGTGCTCACGTTGTGGGAAAGGCTTCGTGATGTTATTCCCCAACGCACAACCCTTGCAGTGGTTATGCTTCTCCTCCTGAACTTGACGAACTCCAATAATTGCTTGTCTCAAATGCCTCAGTTCTCCATGGTGTAAGTGTGCCATCCTTTTATGCCACAACTCACCCTGACTGTTGTTGTTGCTAACTAGAGCCTTTGTAGAATCGAAGTGTAGTCTATACACCTTCCCGCTCTGGATCCCAATCACCCGATCCAAACTCCTATCTAATCCCTTCAGTTTGATATACACCTTCTGATCTCGAAACTTCACCTAAAAGCCCTGCCCTTGTCCTCTAGAGTGGAAACAGATATGAGGTTCTTGGTCAACCCCGGAACATACAATACGCTAGCAAAACTGAGGGGTGTTCCAGACTCCCTCTGAAATGAAACAGTTCCAACTCCCTGCGCCTAATACTGTGCATCATCACCCAGCTCAATGTGGAGATTTACTCCACCCTACTGCAAGCTCTTGAAGAACCTTTTATGTCATGTCATGTGACAAGATGCTCCATTATCGATGTACCAAATATTGTTTCCTGTGGTGCTTTCCATGCAAGCTATCAAACAAAAGTCCTCATTGAAGTTTTTGTTGAACTCCTCCACCTCTACAAAACCTTCCATCTGGGTATTGTTCTCCGTCTTCCCATCTGGGCACTAGGAGGCAAAGTGTTTGTTATCTCCCAAATTGTACACCGTCATTTTGGGTGATAGAATGGGTTAAAAATTCATTTTTTGCGAGTCTTGGTCTTCAAAATCTAAAAGTGCAGGGTGTTGACTGTTCATGACTCTGAGGATGGTTAATAGATCTAAGGCTGTAATCTATAGCAGGAACATTTTGAGCTATCCTTGGCAGCCTATCAGCTCAACACCTTTATGGATATCAGAAAGAAATCTTACCAGTAAGTAGTTACAGAGT
>LPNX010414451.1:444057-460910 GCA_001517045.1 Pseudotsuga menziesii | reverse complement strand
TAGTTAATGTGTTAGTTAACTCAACAGATCCATGTTTTTAGGATCTGTAGATTATTTTGTAAAGGCTATAAAGCCTAAGTACTGAGGCTGAGCCAAAAGGGGGGTCGAGCTTGGAGAAACTTTGCCGAGGCTTTGGTTGCTTATTCTAATAAAAAATCACAGTTTCCTCTTGTTGTTGTAATCAGACTTTTTCATCCACCATTATTCTGCACTCTGTTCGAATTAGCTTAAGCTTATGCTCATAATTTGAATGGAGGAACTTCTTATTGCCTAGTGTGACCCTGCGTTCTTTATGTACTTGGTTGTATAAACCCTGCATGTTAATGTACTTGGTTGTCTCAGCAATATTCTTCATACCTTTCTGTTATTTGGCAATCTGATTTACAGTTTCTAAGAGCACTGGCTCATTTAACTATTTTAATAAGCAATCTCTCTATCGTGCTATCTTAGTATCCCCTCGATCCACTTACTGAAAAGTATTGAATTCTTAAGTTACCAAGCACCTTTGGTCTACAACCACAAAGGGTTTCTTGGAGTGATAACAGTGTCCTAGCTTGTGGTAGATAAAACATTTGACTTTGGACATGTCAATGTTCTTCTTACCACCCTTCTTCGTCTTTTCCTTACCCTTGCTCTTCCCTGCTAGGGCTAAAGCTTCTTCATCCACAATCTGTGAGGCATTGTTGAATGAACCTGAACCTTGACCCATGAGGGTCTCTTCCAACACAAAATCATCCCATAATCTTTACCAGTCAGGGAGCTTCTTCCTAGTCACCACACCTTTGACAAAGACATCCCCTTGCTTAGAAAGGACATTGAGAGCTATCTGAACTAGCTCCTCATCTTCAGTCTTAGAGCCCACTGCTCCAAGGTCGTCCCTGATCTGTGTGAGCCTTGTGAGATAAGGCACCACTCCTTCACCCTTGGCCATCTTGGTGCTTTGTAGTCTCTCCTGTAGCACCATCTTTCGATTCTCATTCTTACTCTAGTAAAGGCTTTCCAGAGCCATCCACATTTCTAATGCGGTATTCTTCCCAAACAGGTGAGGAACAATGTGATCCTTCACTCCATCCAAGATAGTCAACATGGCCCTAAATTCCACCTTCTTCCACCTAGCCAACTCTGCCAGATCTGCAAGCGCAGCCTTCCTAGAATCAATGTGCTCCTCTGCATCACTAACATCCAGGATCCACATGATCCTTTCTTTCCATGTAGGAAAGTTTTGAGCCCCCTGAACTATCCTTGACTCTTAATTGTACGGCCATAATGAAGTGTACCAGTCAAACTGTAGATCTAAAACTCTAGGTTTGTGTCTTCAATAGATATGCCCCTGATCTATCCAATACTACTGCTTTCTCTCAGATCTGCTCAAAAGAGCTCTGATACCATGTAAATTTCCTTAAGACTCAATCTTAAGGTACACAGTATATATATATATTATTACTATTGACCAAAAATGAGTTTCTTCAAAAATAATGCAGTGGAAAATAAACACTAAGAAAACATATAATAACAATCATACCAATATAGACACCAATATTTTTGGGTATGGAAACCCCTAGAAAAACCCAAGATGAGAAAACCAGTGCATCAGTGAGAGAAGATATTTTACTAGCAATATTTTGAACAATACGATCCAGAAATTCGATTTTAGCCAACCTGGCAAAATCATACAACCGAAACACACTGAGAAACCCCAACAAGATCGTATGACACCTACATCAGCGTGTATGGCCCTGCGTCAACGCACGGCCTCCTCTGCGTCAGCGTGCGGCCCCCGTGTCAGCTTGTACCGCTTCTTGCATCATCCTCTGCATCACCTGTACGACTGCCCTGCGTCACTGTCACGAGACACGACCTTTGCAATTTCCCTGCGTTGTCCTGTCGATCTCCGAAAAGATGATTTTCAATCTCTTTTTCTGAAATTCTTCTGCAAACTTCTCTCTCTCACTCTCCGGTTGAAAAGCTATGAGCTAGAAATCTCCCTCTAGAAATGTGTGTGCCAAAGCAACTGTGTGTGTGTCCTCTCCACCAAATCAATCTCCTTTTAACTCAATGGCCAAGTGAAAACCCTAACTCTCGCTATGGATCAATGGATGAGATCCTCTAGTGAGATCAATGGCCAAGATTAGATTAGCCATTTGTTATCACCAACCTTGTAGTTTCCTATGTGAGGGGGATCCAGGATGGATGCTAGAGGGACCAGCAACTAAGGAGGTGGAACCAAGATTGCCTCGACTCCCAAATGGATGGTTGTCACGCCAATCGAGGCAGTCTTCGCTTTATGTTATCTTAGCCCAAGACAACAAAGGGGGAGACTCGGATCTACTCTCAACAGGAGAGATCAAGCCTAGACACCAGATCAAATCAAATGGACTTGAGGTACGTAAGGTGTAAGGTAATGGAAACCCTAGATCTATGGATGATGTCACTAGGTGAACCAAGGCTTTGGATTAGGGTTTAGGAAGTGTGAGGCTTGATCCAAAGTGGGACATAGGTGACCTATGAGGTAAGTACTAGATCTGGGGTTAAGGTACTAGTAACAGATGAAGATATCCATTGCCTTGGGAAACGTAACCAATGCAGGGAGGGCAAGGACAGGATTGGGGCTATCTAGTACCGATGGATAGACTCGATGAAAGATATGACAATATCAGAATACCCGAGTTACCAGGATAAAGTCAAAACACAGGAAAAACATGCAAAAGAGGGGGGAGCGCTAGGGTTGGAGATCAGTGCCTGTCAGATCTAGGGCAAACCCCGATCTACAAACCCAAAAAGGTATTTTGTCGGAAAAGATAGATCATGGGAAAAACCAGCAGCTTAATGGATAGCACTAGGGTTTGGGAGGCCAGTTTTTCAGATCTAGGGCAAACCAGCCACTTCTAGCTCAGCGTTGAGGAAGATTTGGTGAGGGGAAGACCCGATCTACAAAACCCAGCACTAGTCTAGCCAGAGATCATGCAGTCTATTTTTTTTGTATTTTTGGTTTTTTATTATTATGGGATTTTTATGTGAAAAGGAAGAACGTAGATGCCAATGGATTGAGATCTGGAAGAAAGGTACTAGCCTGTAGATCTTCCCTGGAAAACCTTGTAGATTCCTTGATGATGATGATCCCTGCTATCCCGATCAATTTGAGAAGCTTTGAGTGAGTTCTATGTCCAACGTTTTGCTCCAAGAAGTCAATGCGCCCTCTCTCCTGCACAACAAACGTCAACCATATCAGATTTGCTGCATCATGAGGAAAAGCAAGATGCTACAGAAAAATAGCAAGAAGAAATCATAGATCGCAATGACACTAATGAAAACCCCCTAATACAAGCGAAGCCAATCCAAGTGAGTTGAGGATCCCCTGCAAAAACACCCAAGCTGATGTTGCCCTCCTGTAGACAAGACAAAGATTCCCGAAAAAAATATATAGATCTCACAAAAATTTCCCGAATGCTAGGAAGCAAAAAAATTTCCAATCACCATCTAAGAACACCAGATGCAAAGAAGATCCAAGAAATCCACAAGAAAAGTTTTTCTATTATCCAGATCCAAAAGCCAAAGACCCCTTACAAATGAGAAGCTCTCTCCTTTAAATAGGAATGAGAGAACCAAAATCCTAACCACTTTTCAAATGGGTGGTTAAGATTAAAAGATACAAATGTTCTAATCAACGGTTGAGATGAGCTCAACATACAATACATGGATCAATATAACAATATTATATAAAAGTGGACTAAATCAACCTAAGAGAGGGGATCCCACTCAACAAGAAATAAATGAAGCACATGGTGGGTCCATGGAGTGTTAACTAACTCCCTCTGGGTGTTCCCATGGCACAATAAAAATAATATAAATTTTAAATTGTGAAATTGTGCCTCCTTGAGGAAATCGTGAGCCCCCAAAAGCTCCAAAAAATAATATAAAATGCCCGAAAAATAGATGTGGGCCTATCCAAGTGCTACAACTGCTGGAGAAGGTGTGGAAGACATCACTCTCATCATCAAAACTCATCCCATGCCATTTCCTTTCCTCAATAGCCCAAATCAAATTCTTCAGTAGCCATTTACTTATTTTTTAATCGGCCTCGGGAAACGTGAACCTGCCAAAACAACCTCCGAGGGTGCCTGTGTTATCCAACTAAGCCCACCAGGCTCTCTAGGAGGTGGATACTGTGGTACAATCAAGTGGTTGGACTCCCTCTACCCCATACAGCGCCCTAGGAGATCCAACAAAATCATCTCCCTGCTCAGACACATCATCCAGTGAAGCAAAACTGCACCAGAAGGGTAAAGTGAGCCTAATCATCTCTGCAAGTGCCCGAAACTAAAAACAAGCTGTCTCACTAGACTCAGAGAGTCCAAATCCATCTAGGGTATATACTCATACCCTTTCCAGGTCTCTGCTTGATCATCTACAATATCCAATAGACAAAATAATAATCTGTAAATGATCAGATAACCAATATAGCTCAGGCTGGCATCTATTTGCTGCAAGTGTTCAAAGGCTAAGACATGCTCTACAAATCATTTAAGTAACAATCATAACAATTAGCAATCACCTCACTAGCGGTACATCAACCAAATACATATATAGGGTTTCATTTATTAACTATAACTCAGATCAAACTTTCAAGACCATACTCACTTCATAGTTGTAGTCAATTTGCTAGTGAAGGGTGAAGGCTAAAATTTACAAGGCTTGGACAAAGGATGACCACCAACTCGACATTATGACACTTTGGATACGGAAAGGGAATACTCACTCTAGCCATATGCTGGACAAACAACAACAAAGGGGACCGCAGTGCCTCACAAATGGGTGAACTACTTCATAGGTGCTTGCTTACCTTGACAAATGCTCACAATCCAACTCAATACAAGTAAGGCCAACAATCTTTAGATAAAACTTTTAGGAACCAATGCTTTTTTGGGCCTTTGATTTTCCATAGCCTTGGTCCACATATATTTTATATGGACTTTTATTATTTTAGGCTTTGCATTCATGTATGTTGAAAAACACTACTTTTCATGAATGCTTTAAGATATTTCATTGCAACATTTTTTCAGAGCCAATTTCATTAGGCTAGCCTTTCATTCATGTATGTTGAAAAACACTACTTTTCATGAATGGGCTTTTCATAGATATTCTTTTCATTTCCAAATACATTGTATTGATGGCAACGCTACTTGTTTTCGGTAAGCAAACACATCCTAGGCAACTCAGAGCCGAGACAGAAATAAACAAGGAGGCTTGTCCAACAAAGGTCGTAGCGGGGAAAGGTCCTCCATGCCACAAGTCAAGCAGTAGGTTGGGTTGGGTTGAAACATAATTGAAAGGTAATGGATGGGTGGAGACAATGAATAATGAAACCAACACTGGCAAGCCAAAGTATGGTGGGAATGACTACCTCTATTCTCCCTAAGGAGGGTAAAACCAATGAGTATAGATCAAGAACTTCAAATTCTGAGTAGGGACATCAATACATAATATAGATACATCCAAGTCCACATATTTATATGACCGCCAGATCATGATACTAAATGCTAACACATGTCACAAAGATGAGTATAAGAGCAATGATAACCATAACACAATATAATATAAACCGAGTCATAATCATGCAAATAATCCATCTGAATCAATATCTGTCCAATGAGAAAACACTAATGCAAATCTGGGCACTGCTAACTGCTCTACACATGGCTAAATGGCTACATCAGTCCTCAAATTTGAGTCTCCTGAACTCAGTCCTGGCATGGGAGAGTACTATAGTCCATCAAATAAATAATGATCCATCATAAATGCTCATCTCAGCACCTCATATGTAGGGGATCTAGCTGAAAAATACAATATGGTAGCCCGGCTACTATATAAGTGATAACATCATCACTTAAATTATATTTCACTTGAACTTTATAAAAGTGCCTCCATTGAGTCAAATTAAAATAAGATCATATAATGCATTTTTCCTAAGTCTAACCTTTGGATAAAGGAAATGATCAATCTGGCTTCCTGTTTTATGTCTTCTATCAGGCATAGACACATGCCAATGATAGAAGACCTTCCTTGTTGCCACTTTCTAACAATTTGAACCTAAAAGTATCCGAGTATAAGGCTGATCCAAAACAGTTCTAGACCAACATTGTTACTGTTTATTAAATTGCTTTCCTAGTACTGCGATTACTACTTTATTTCCTATACATTGCTATTGTTAAATTCATCTCAAGGACCAACTTTAAAGACAATGACCATTGAGGAGTGTTAAAGTTGAAAGAGATGAAAATGATGCTTAAATTTTATTATTGTTGTTATATCTTGTATCTAGCACTGATTTAAAGTTTCTTTTATGCATTAAAGTAAATAAAATTTGAAATTTGCTCTCATAATCCTAACCTAACTCAAACTTTAATAGTTAGAGACTAAAGGAAACAAGCCCAAGTACTTGATCCACTTGTGAGACACCACCATTCCCTATTGTCCTATGTCATGCATATGTCATTGTGGTTGTGTATATTTGTTAAGATCACATGGTCAAGGTCAACTATAAGTCATCACCCTTAAGCTTTGTTTTCCACCTTCACCTAGCCTTAGCGAATTGGTTAGACTTTGTGAGTATGGCATATGCAAAGGGATTCATGGGGGATTCAAGAGTCATTCAAGAACATAGGTATATTTTGTTAATTATTATTATTGTCACCATGATTTTGATACTAGGATTTCAGTGGGGTTTTAATATACATCTTGGAGCATCTCTTACCTTGGATGCATGCAAGATCAGCTCATATTATTATCTCACCTTCAGTTTGGATATTTAGACCTGGTCAACCCAGTTGACTAAGTCAAACACAGTTCCCAATGCAATGACTATAAAAAGCAACATTGGTTATATTAGCTCCAGACATGCCAAGAGCAATACTACAGTCTCAGTTTTAAGGGTTTGGCCCCAGTTTGCATGATCAATGATTATTATCCCTTTATTATTGAACAAATCACATTTTTATTATGAGATTGCTTTAGAGAGTGGTGCTCCCAGGGGGCTACAGCGATCAGTGGGTATGAACAGTCACCAGTACCATCATACCATGCATCTAAACATCTCTATGTAGTCAGTTTGTCACAATTTTCAGCCGATAGAGAGTTATGGTGATTTTTATTGTTTTCAGAGACAGCACAACTAAACAATGGATTATGAAATTCACTGAGGAAATCGATTTGTCTAGTGAGGTTGAGGAAATGGCTTGGGAATGATTCTTGATGATGTGTTATGCTTCTTCAGACTAGTTTGCTCTAGTTCCACTCAGTTTCAGGCTATGGATTATTTTATTAGCTCTCCTAGGGAGGATGTCCCCCACAGGGCGTTATTTCGTTGTGAGTCTGTGACTTCCAATTTCTCTCCATTTCCACTCAGTTTTGGGCTCCGAATTATTTTATTAGCTCTCTTAGGGAGAACGTCCCCCATGGGGCACCCCTCACCTTGGACATTGAAGTATTTCATTGTTATATCTAATGTTATGATTATATATGGGGGATAGGGTGATTTATGTCCCCAAGGCACCCCTCTTCATGTATTATCATGTTATATCTTGGCACTTTGATGTAATATGTCTTAGTAGGACTTCCTTGGGAAAAAGTGCATCGCCCTTGACTTGCTCATATTGATGAGTGTAAAAAAAGAAAAAAGGTGATCTCCACCGTTGATGATGTTTTAATCTCAATCGTTGGATGGATATTTGCTATTACGTGGACACACTCTCGATCTATTTAAGAGAGGTGCTTCCCCCATTGTAAATCATGAGCTCTGGCATTAGAACTTCTGAATAAAGAGATTTTTCTGGGATTAAATACTTGTGTCTTTGTGGATGAATGAATGAGATGATGATTGAAACTGCTTTTCTCTTGCACTGAGATATCTTGAAGTATTTTTCTTATATCTTTTGGATCCATTTCGATTTGCAAGTGAAGGAGGTGATTTGGAGAGAGGCGCATTGGTGGGGAGACCTGCTCTGACATCTCTTTTTGAATCAGGATTTTAACAGGGAGTGGTTGCTTCGTTATGACTTTCCATTTCTCGTATTTTATTCCTTATCAGCAAATCTAAATCTTTTCTCGTCTTACTTACTGGTTTTCTCTTCGTGTGGCAGGAAGAGAGAGCGCATTAGGTCATTGGGAAAAATAATTTCAACAAGATCTTCTCCAAATTTCTCATCTGATTTATGAGGGAGCAATCCTTGTCATCCAGGAAGGCATCTACAAATTCCAGGTGAGTATCTTGGCCAATTTCTCTCTATTTAATTTTCTATGCATTGGTCATCAATAAAATTCATTGAAACCCTAATTTAGTAACTAGGAAAATTCACCGAGGCAGATTACACTTAGATTTTCAAATTTTGGTGATTTGGGTTTTGACGACCATCATCCAAAACCGCAATATTCTCCTCAGTGTCACCCTTAGACTCCATTTTCCCATTTGATTGAAGCACTAATCGCGTAAGCAAATTGCCCTTCCTTAATTGATAGCGCTTTTTTGAGTGTCATGTTTTTTAATTGTGCTTGGGTCTTGAACACTATCATACCTTTTATACAAGCAACAAATCAAGTGTGTTAAAAGGCCCTAATTCCATATCAAACCCTCCTATGGAATCTATCTAATTTACCATCTAAATCCCCCTAGGGTTTGAAGTTTGATCATTTGCACTAACACACAAATTCTAGATCTCATAATTAAATTCATAAGTCATTAAATTAAACACTTTGGGTAGTATAATCCATATAGCTATAATTCCTTTCTACTCAAGTATACCTCTTTTAGTGGCTTCATCCTTAGATCTAGGGTTTGATGACTATTCACCTTACGTATTTTTGGCTTACAATTTCTGTTAGATTTTCACAAGATTATAGCAGTATATCTTAATTGCAATTAATCAATAGGATCACTAGAAAAAGAAAACCTTCGTATAGAGATAATAAACTTCTGAGAACAAAGAGAAGAAGAGAGAGAAAATGTCTCTTGCAAATATAACCCCAAAAAACACCCCCCTAGACTGATGTAGCGCACCTTTTCTATCCGAGTAGCTGTGAATGTGTGTAATAATGAGGGGCGCCTCCTATTTATATTGATTTTCCTAGTGGAAAATTACTGGGGCCGACTTGCCAGTTTGACTGGAGCTGACCTACCTTGGGAAAATACAAATTTATTTTATTTTTATTATTTTTCTTTACTGATCTTTTCCCAGGGGTTATATTGAATATGTCTAGGGTTTACATGAGTAGTTACATCAGTACAATCTCCTGTAGGAGTTACAATAAGAATATCTTCTGAAGTTGCACAAGTTCCAACACTCCCTCTTAAAGAGGAAGGTATTCTTCAGATATGGCCATCATCAGCATCATGAACATTTGGGTCTCTTATGTACATTTCATCTGTCTCGATCATCTTTATACATACTGAAGGTTGTCAGCACCATCTCAGTCCTTCGAGAAGTGTCATCTTGAGTTAGTTCTACCAGGATGTCTAAGAGAAAATCTTTTACTATCTGCAGTACTATCTGCTACATGTCTGCCTCAAATGTTGATGGGATCCTCCCATACCTGGCTTGAGAACCTGGACGAGCAAATGTGCACAACCATCTACTACCTATTCGTCTCATCTGTTGATGGGATACTCCCATACCTGGTTGAGAACCTGAACGAGTAGAGGTACCTGTGCAATCACACCGCCATCTACTACCTGTCCAACTCATCTATTGATGGGATTTCTCCCATACCTGGCTGAGCACCTGAGTAGAGGCACCTGTGTGAAACCGACCATCTACTACCTGTCTGTCTCATCTGCCAATGGGATTTCTCCCATACCTGGCTGGGACCCTGGACGAGTAGAGGAACCTAGGCAAAAGCATGGTAAATATCTCTCAGTCGTCTCTCCCTCTCAAGGACGGATACGTTCTCCTCTAATCCAAGTCTTTCGCGAAAGAATTCAAACTTCACCCTGGGAAGAGGCTTGGTGAGAATATCTGCAGTCTGGTCATCTGTTGGAATATACTGTAACTCGATCGCTACACCATATGACATATGAAGTGATACCGAATCTGTATATGCTTCGACTTGTTGTGAAATATAGGATTCACTGACATCTGCACACAAATCTGATTATCACAGTGAATCACGGTTGGCTCTGGAATCTGACCAAACAAACCTGCAAGAAGTTTACGAAGCGAAACTACTTCTCGGGCTACTGTGCTAGCAACCATGTACTCGGCCTTTGCAATACTAAGAGCTACTAAAATATGCTTCCTACTGCACCCGGAAATTACTATCAAACCCAAACTGAAATAGCATCCCGAAGTGCTCTTCCTATCTGCAGTGCATCCAACCCAATCTGAGTCTGTAAACCCTTGCAATCTCAAGTCACAATCTAAATCATATCGTATACCATATCCCATAGTGCTGCGTAAGTATCTGAGCACATGTTTTGCAACAGTCCAATGAATCTGACTGAGGGCATTCACAGCAAAGCAAATATCTGGTCTAGTGTTCGTCAGATACATCAAGGACCCAATCAATTGGTGATACATAGTGGGATCGATCAAATTTGAATCTGAAGCAGAATCCCTCGGCTTCTTCAAATTTGCATCCATCGAAGTAGCTATGGACTTGCAGTCAAACCTTCTGAATCTCTTCAGTATATCTATGGTGTATTTTCCTTGACCTAGGAAAATCTCCTTCTGCCTCTACCATACTTCTAATCCCAACAAGTAATGCATCAATCCAAGATCCTCCATTTCGAACTCAGAGGCAAGTTTCTTCTTACACCAGACAATAAGTTTCTCATTTCCAGTGAGAAACAGGCCATCAACATATAGTACCAAAATTGGTGGCTCATCATCCACAACCTTGTGGTAAAGGTTGGGGTCTGCATCACTCTTGGTGAATCCCAGACTCACCAGGAATCCGTCTATTCATCCATATCAAGCACGGGGTGCTTGCTTGAGTCCATATAAATCCTTTTTCAGCTTGCATACATGAGACTCCATTCCATGGATGACAAACCCTTCTGGTTGTTCAATATATACTTCTTCCTCAATAATACCATTGGGAAAGGTTGTTTTGACATCCATCTGATGCAACTTCCATCCCATAGCTGAAGTAATAGCAATGAATGATATGATGGAAGTATATCGAGCCACGAGAGCAAATGTCTCATCATAATCGATTCCCTCTTTCTGAGAGAACTCTCTGCAACGAATCTAGCCTTTTATTGTTCAATACTCCCATCTGCTCCATGTGGAGTTTCATGCCCCTCTGCATTCTGCAAAGTCTATTGTGCCCATCTAGGTCTTTTCTGGCCTACTGTAATATCTCTAAGAACATCAAATGGCTTAATTGGATCAATGGGATCGATGGGTTCATCTTTCTCTGCTACCTCCCTCTGAACTGGAGGGGGAGATGATCTAACTCCTTTGGTTCTAGCATCTCCTCATCATTTATCTCCATGTCTAATCCTCTGCATTTCCTGACAGCCATCTCTTCTTCAAAGGTCACATCCCTGCTAACTTCAATCTGTCTGGATCTTGGGATGTAAATTCTATAGGCCTTTGAAGATTCACTGTATCCCAAGAAAGTTCTCTTCTTGCCTGAAGGTTCTAACTTCGTCCTTTTATCCTTGGGTACATGAATGTAGACTAGACAACCAAAGATACGAAGTAGTGTCCATCCTGGTGACAACCAGGTTCATCAAGGATCCTTCAATTGTCTTGTTTGAATCGTGATGACAGTGTCATCAGGTTTCTATCATATGTAATAGACCAGAATCCTTGTCTTTGAGGGATAGCTCCCTTTGTCTCTCAGAAGTCGGTTGAGTAAATATGTTGAAGCAACAGATAGACTGACATTCGTAAAATCCTTCCGCTTCTGATCACCAAATCTCTGCATTAGATCATTCTGGGTATGAGAGTCAGAATTCATACTTCTAGAAGCTTTTTGCTTCCATTACATCTTTATATCAATGGGATCACTTGTCCTTGTAAATCATGGCATTCCCTACAAGTCAAATCCCGTCAGATGGTTAGCAATGTTTCATAATCAATGTATTAACAAAATAATGTAGGCAACTTTTAGTTAATGCTTTGACACAACACACATAAGGCCATTATTTGGATGCTTATCGTCTCCATTATAGCATACCATTAAGAGTGTGTACTACTCCAAGTATGTTATAAAGGAGTTGTCATCCTAGATGGGTTGTGCAGCATGACAAGTTATTTAAACAATCATGTGTATAGAAAATACTACATAAGCCTACCTGTTAATAAAGGAATCACATGCTCAATTACTACCTGAATCTAGAAATGTAGATCTGCGTAAAATGTATTCAAAAGTAACCAGATCTAATCTACTAAAACATGTAAGATCAAATACTTATCTTTTGGTTGTTTTGTTGAAAATCTACCACAACCAGAGTCCATTGATCTTCATACGTTTGCTGGAAGATCATCACAGTTTGGATCTTCGTATCATTCTTTTTAGAAGAAGAACTCTGAACGAACATCATTCCTTGCCTTCTTGTGAGGAGTGTTTTCTTCTACATCAGCAGTTGAAGCTTCATGCTTCCTTTTGTTTGAACTTCGACAATTGCTAGCATAATGACCATATACCTTGCACCTGTAGCACTGTATCTGAGATAAATCCTTCTTCTCTTTCTTCTGCTCTGAGGATGGACTTGATCTCCTACCTTGGTGCTTGTGATTGTAAAACTTCCTTCCCCTTCCCTTGCCTTTCTTGGCATGAGATACAAACGCTTGGTTCTCCTCAGGTAGAGTGTCATGAAGTCTTTGTCGTGTTGCTATTCTCGTCTCTTCCTGAGTGCATTCTGCCCATAGCTTATCAAATTTTGGCAACTTGGTTCGACCACCTGAGGTTTGGATGAAAGACTCCCAAGATGGTGGGAAACCATTTAAGGTGGTCATGACAAGATCCTTTTCTTCAAGGTTGTCTCCATTGGACTTTAGCTTGTCCCGGAGCACGGTGATCCCCATGAAATATGAGGCAATGTTCTCGGACTTGGCCATATTCATATTTGACAGGTTATTCCTCAATGTGAGAGTTAGGTTGATGCTATTGTGCTCAAATAGCTTCTTCAAGGTCTTGAACAACTTCCTAGTTGTCATCTTTTCTGAGATTAGAGGAACCAAGCGGTCTCTAATTGAGTCCACCAAAATCCTTCTTGCTTTGGCATCATTTTTCCTCCAGCAAGGTTTGTCTTCTTCGACTTTTGGTTCTAGGACCTTTGTATTTACAAACTGTAATAGATCATTTTCTTCTAGTAGAAGAAGAACCCTAGACTTCCAAGAGATAAAGTTGGAATCCCCTTCCAGACGATCTTCAACTTTCATACTAATCATCTTGACTGCAGATCTAGATCTGAAACCCTAGCAGAGGCTAGGTCAAAAATGAAAGTTGGAGCTTTGGAAAGCTGACTCCACAGGTGAATGCACCCTAGAAAGGCGAATTAAGAAGAGGTAGAGTCAAGCCAAAACTATGGAGGAAGTAGGTCAAAGAATGAAACCCTAATTTCTGTTGCGGCTGTAGAATTAGGTCAAAATTTGAAGTTCCCATAATTGAGTTCTGCCTTCACCAAAAGATGTGCCCTCCTTAGAGTGAAATTCTTAGGGCTCCTTTTCTACCAAAAAGGTTGAGCTTTGAAAGATGAAACCCTAGTTCCGGCAGGGTTTCGACAATGGCTTCTTCTAGTACTACTCTGATACCATGTTAGATTTTCACAAGATTATATCTAAATATCTTAATTGCAATTATTCGATAGGATCACTAGAAAAAAGAACAAAGCACAAAAAAATAACACAAGTGTTTTTATCCTGGGAAACCCAATCTGAAAAACCCAGCAAACCTTCGTATAGAGATAATAAACTTCTGAGAACAAAGAGAAGAAGAGAGAGAGAGAGAGAGAGAGAGAACGTCTCTTGCAGACATACCCCAGAAAACACTCTCCGAGACTGTTGTAGCGCACCTTTTTGTCTGAGTGAGTAACTATGAATGTGTGTAATAATGAGGGGCACCTCCTATTTATACTAATTTTCCTAGTGGAAAATCAACGGGGCTGACTTGCCAGTTTGACTGGGGCCGACCCACCTTGGGAAAATACAAATTTATTTTATTTTATTCTTTTTCTTTATTGATCTTTCACAAGGGGTTACATTGAATATGTCTAAGGTTTACATGAGTAGTTACATCAGTACAATCTCCCATAGGAGTTACAATAGGAATATCTTCTGAAGGTGCACAAGTTCCAACAGTTTCATTTGGTGATTTAGTCTTAGATCTTTCCTTTTAGGATAGATCTGGGTCTCCCCCTTTGTCATTTGGGCTTTAATGACATAAAGCAAAGAGTTTCTCAACCAGTGTGACAACCAATCCATTATCTGGGGGTTGCAACACTCATACATCACCTCTTTAGTTGCTTGTCCCCTCTACTGTCCTTGATAGGATACCTTTGTGGGGCAACTACAAGTTGTGTGCTAACAGTATCTCTTGTGGTGATCTTATTTTAGACAAGGCAGACTAAGATTCTTCCTCCATTTTTATTATTATGCTAGGAAGACGTATGTATATTGAATCTTAGCCCAGGGGACTAGCTTAACCAATAGTTAACAATATTGTTGTCCATTTGGCTAGTTCAGTGCCAACAAGTGCCCTCTTCAAATCTCCTTGGGTTAGGTGCACTAGTCTACGCTGATGGGTTTACTAGGGATGCCATCCACGGGATGTGTAGAAGCATCCCTTTGGTTTTCATGAAAAAAAAGAACATTGGAGATTATAGAATGGAAAACAGCCTGCTGCTCAAAATGATAAAAGTTCCAAAACCTTCAAAATGCTCAGAAAAATTCAAAATAACCTACCTACAACTTGATAGTTGAGACTTCCTAGCCCTGAAGCTGCCTCAATCTCTGCCTCTACCACTCAAACTTCTACAAAGTTCCAATATATAATTCTCAAATCTTCACTCTCCCACTTCAAGCTCGAACCTAGCTGAAATACTTTTTCTTCAATGTTTTCAACTTTGTTTTCAAGACATTCTAATAAAAAATAAAGCTCTTTAAAGTCAGGTATTAGGAGATCTAGTCTTTAACACATACAAACGTGCTCACCTTGAGATAGTCAAAACCATTATGCTTCAGTGGATTATGTGACACAAGTAATCTACTCCATTGCAGAATATTCAAATTCGAATATGAATTGGGTACACGAAAGAAATACATAACAAAAAAATCTAGTGCGGCTCCAATATGGAAGTATACATCTCACATATATGAAAATATGCATTTTGTTCTAAATTTTAGAAGAAAGTCAGCCTCGGGAATGCCCAATAAATTATAAAATATAATGCTTTCTGTTGAAAAACTGAGTTTTACTGCTTGCTGGTTTAAATGAACAATTTGTGTTTTTCACTTCAGCCGGTTTTGCATAGGCTTGAAGCTACTTAAAAATTTTGCCGAACAATTTTAAACACACAGTAAAATCAAATACTAACAGGCTGGAAACAATTAAACATTCACACCATAAATTTGACTCAGAGATTTTTGGCTAATCAGCCCTGGAAAAACCCCCACGGGGAAAACCAGTCAGAGAGAGGAGAGATTTTTATTATTTTCTTCAGCAAAATAAAAGGACAGAAATGCAGGAGAAATACAACTTATCTCCACCACAGACTTTATCCCAAAGTCTGGACACTGTGCTCAGCAAACCAGTCGTACACCCTTCTCGATTTCTGTGCCAACTTAAATGCAGACCGTACAACCCAGAAAAAATCGTACCAGCAACAATAAATGCACCATACAGTCTCGATTTCTGTGCTGTAATAAATGTTGTCCGTACAGCAATTAATGCAGCCCGTACAGTCAATAAAAACCTCGATTTCTGTGCTGGAAAGTGCCTCGAAACTCGTGCTGAATTTAATGCAACCGTACAGCAGCAACAGGCCGTACTCTACCTCGGTTTCTGTGCCAATAAACAATCCGTACAGCAATTAATGAAGGCTGTACTCTACCTCGGTTTCTGTGCAAACATTAAATGGCTGCCTCGATTTTCGTGCCAACAAGAAATCACTTCCAGCGCTGTCTGAAAATCAAACCCTTCTTCAGCAACTCGACCTCCTCTCTCAGCTCTCCTCTTCTCATGCAAAAAATGAAAAGTGAAACCCTTTTGCCTCCCTCATGCTTCTTGTTTGACCTAAGTGGGCATCTTAATCCAACGGTGGAAAAAGAATCAATCCAATGGATGAGATTGAGTGAGAGTAAAAATCCCTTTTATTTAATTCACATAAATAAAATTACTCACCCACTTAAATTTATCAAAAAGTGATTTTATTGTTATAAAGTCTCATTAAGTGACATTTAATGTGAGGGTCACCTTTTTCCCTCTTTAAGTGACTTAGGCAAAAGATAAAGTCACCTAGGGAACATCTGCCTAGGTACAAAAACTAACACTCCCTCTTACCGAGGAAGGTGTTCCGTACCACTCCCAACTTATCTCTGAAGAAGACGAACTTGCCCCTCCCCAAAGACTTCGTCAAGATGTCAGCTACCTGCTCATCAGTGGAAATATGTCGAAGCTCAACTGCCCCTCTCTGAACGTAGTCTCGAATGAAATGGTATCTGATCTCTATGTGCTTTGACCTGTCATGGAACACTGGATTCTCAGAGAGCTGAATGCAACTCTGATTGTCGCAGTAGATCACCGTAGGCCTAAGCTCCTGATCAAACAAATCTACCAAAAGCTTACGAAGCCACAGTGCTTCACAAGTAGCCTGACTGGCTGCCATGTACTCAGCCTCAGCAGTACTGAAAGCA
>LPNX010414451.1:407771-441126 GCA_001517045.1 Pseudotsuga menziesii | reverse complement strand
CACAAAATTCCCTGTCCCATCCAGCCTATCCTCCAACCTAAGTCCTGTAGCCATCTCAACAACAACTCAACAAAGTGCTGTTCACTGACAGAAGTAGAAGAACAAAAATTTCTGAATGCTGCAAATTACTGTGTCTGCAAAAATCACTGTTTCTACCCCCTTTGCTCTGATACCATGTTGAAAAACTGAGTTTTACTGCTTGCTGGTTTAAATGAACAATTTGTGTTTTTCACTTCAGCCGGTTTTGCATAGGCTTGAAGCTACTTAAAAATTTTGCCGAACAATTTTAAACACACAGTAAAATCAAATACTAACAGGCTGGAAACAATTAAACATTCACACCATAAATTTGACTCAGAGATTTTTGGCTAATCAGCCCTGGAAAAACCCCCATGGGGAAAACCAGTCAGAGAGAGGAGAGATTTTTATTATTTTCTTCAGCAAAATAAAAGGACAGAAATGCAGGAGAAATACAACTTATCTCCACCACAGACTTTATCCCAAAGTCTGGACACTGTGCTCATCAAACCAGTCGTACACCCTTCTCGATTTCTGTGCCAACTTAAATGCAGACCGTACAACCCAGAAAAAATCGTACCAGCAACAATAAATGCACCGTATAGTCTCGATTTCTGTGCTGTAATAAATGTTGTCCGTACAGCAATTAATGCAGCCCGTACAGCCAATAAAAACCTCGATTTCTGTGCTGGAAAGTGCCTCGAAACTCGTGCTGAATTTAATGCAACCGTACAGCAGCAACAGGCCGTACTCTACCTCGGTTTCTATGCCAATAAACAATCCGTACAGCAATTAATGAAGGCTGTACTCTACCTCGGTTTTTGTGCAAACATTAAATGGCTGCCTCGATTTTCGTGCCAACAAGAAATCACTCCCAGCGCTGTCTGAAAATCAAACCCTTCTTCAGCAACTCGACCTCCTCTCTTAGCTCTCCTCTTCTCATGCAAAAAATGAAAAGTGAAACCCTTTTGCCTCCCTCATGCTTTTTGTTTGACCTAAGTGGGCATCTTAATCCAACGGTGGAAAAAGAATCAATCCAATGGATGAGATTGAGTGAGTAAAAATCCCTTTTATTTAATTCACATAAATAAAATTACTCACCCACTTAAATTTATCAAAAAGTGACTTTATTGTTATAAAGTCTCATTAAGTGACATTTAATGTGAGGGTCACCTTTTTCCCTCTTTAAGTGACTTAGGCAAAAGATAAAGTCACCTAGGGAACATCTGCCTAGGTACAAAAACTAACACTTTCCTTCAAAATTTGTCGACTTAATTATAGTTACACGTCTTTATGATTTTTTAAAATATTTTTGAGGTTTTTGGGCTATTTTTTGGGCAGTTTAGATTAGTAGGTATCAATTACATAAGGTATATTATCAAGGACAATCAAAAGTAAGTTATGCGTACCATATCCATACTATATGGAAATTCGCTATTTTCCTACTCCTGCCAAATTCCTATACAACAAAGACCAATGCTACCAAATATTGCTCTACTATGATCTACTCTTCATCTATTGGAAAGAAAAGTTTAGCACTTATCAACTTGACTTAACAACGCTTTTAGACTCATCATATATCTTCACAAACTAAGTGGGATGCCAAAAACTACTACTAGGTGACATAGATATCCCTCCTTAGATCTATATTCCTCCAAGGCTAGCATTTTTGGACCAACCATGTTAGTGATTTTGTTGGTTTTTTAAGGTCTCTTTGCTTTTGCATATGATCTCTCTATTCACAGCCCACGCCGAGTAGCTCATTTAGAAAAACGAGGAACCTGGATATTAGCGGGTGATACTACAACCTAAAACTGGAGACATTTACTCACTGTCCTATCCGCTACAGCTAGCAGCCTCATAAGTTGTCGTCATAATTCGGGTTTCCCCTGCTCCATCCACTCTTTTCGTGTATGTGAAATGAAGGTGTAAGTTAAGTAGGACACCTTATTATTGGATTAGTCCCATTGGCTTATTCCCATTGATTATTCCCATGAACAAATATTTAGATTATATCTATAGTAGGTAAGTCCCAGTAACCAGGAGTCCTTGCTGATCAATGGAAAGATTTTTCAATCTGTCCCAACAAAACAAACATGGATTCAACAACTGGTTGGTTTATTTAGGGGATAGGTGCATAAGTCTCACCTACCTATTGAAATGGGAAAATTTCATCCATTATCGAGGTACGAGGGAATACACCGAAGGGTCGTAGAGATGCGATTATTTGGACAGACTCTCCATACCCTCCCACTCATCTCCTCAACCTTAAGCACAAGATAAGACCATTATTAAGGATAACACCTATAGGAGCTCCATCCAAACTTTTTGGACTGCACTGTCTAAACCTCTAAATACAAAGTTAGCATTCTAATTTGGGCATTTCAATTTTCTAATGGTCTCATTATTCATACTAACTACATTCACCACCATTGGTCATATGGGCATAGTTATTCTCCTAGCCATCTTAGGTTATGTCCTCACTAGCTGAGAGAAGAGATTAACCATCATATGTTGAACATGAGGAACACACTACGGGCTTTTTATCTTTATAGGAAGGGGAGAAGGAGGAATATTTTATCTGTGTATGCTCAAATTATAATGAGATCGGAGGGAGATATCAATGCCATTTCAGGGACTGTAGAGGATGTTTATTTGTCTTATTCAGACATCACAATCAAAATTGTGTTGCCTTATTCCCAGAGAGGTGGATAATTTTAACCATCACTTGCTTCAAAGCTCTCCTGTTCCAACTACTAGGATTACCTATTTCTTCTTCCATATTATGACTAATAGTAGAATGAATAAGCCTGAAGCTATGGTAGATAATCAAGATTACAATGTAGACCCACCAAACACTTCCCCTTTACATGGAAATTGCCCGGCATCTATCCCAGTCTAGAGGGCTAGTTCATGGTGTATTACCAGATGTTCCAGTAAGGCTCATATTCATCCCACCAAGGCTCAAATTTCCATAGCACTATGTTCACCCCTCGTGGAATGGTATCCCGTGCAAGCAGCTTGTTTATTATGTTTCGATCCATGTGTAGGTTGTGGGTGATTTTGGCAAAATAGACACCCCCCACTTGTGGTTTCTTAGATACATATTGATGGAATCTCATTGCACTGCCACAATTGAGGTAAAATGGGGATCATCAAAACTCATACGTAAACCTAGTCATGTGCCCTAAATGAGTGACCAAAGTCTTGGAAAGAAGGGAGGGTTGGAAGATTCTCTTTTGAAAATATTCAGTCACAAAGCTCCTTTGGGTAAGGAGTCATAATAGGTCATGAACCTATAAACCCTTGTTGTCACCCCGATCGTGATTAAATCTAAAGGGACCTTTGTTGCTCAAAGTATCTGCAAGGCCTGGGTGGTTGTTCATCCTTTTCTAAATTGGAAAGGATCGAGATTCACATTTGGCATCTCTATCAACAATCACTCAATAAGGTCATCACCTATCCTCTTAAATGAAGGAAAGACCGTGGCCAAGTTACCTTGGTTCTTCACCTTGAGATTCTTTAAAAAAATAATTAATATTGTTCAATACCTCTTCACTTCTCCATTTACAAAAAATAGTGCAACAATGCTTCATTAGGCCTAAGCAAATGGAAATTCTTATTGTGCAGAGAATACAGTTGTATGTGCTAATATTTCTTTGCAAAAGATCATACATGTCTAAAAATGGAGATAGGAATGGTGTATCTATGCCAACTCCTAAAGTATTGGGGAAGGGACACCATGCACCACAAATAGGGAGCTTCCTACTAATTTGGTCGCCCCTTCTATTCGTTCTTGACTAACTCATCATAGCAAAGAAAGGCCAAGGTACAAAGTTGGTAGAGTCACATGAGAGAGGAGAGAGCATCACCACAACTCGACTCGACGTAGCCTTCCAACATGGCTATTGAATAATAACTTTCTAACCCTTGCATCCCCAAACTTGCTATGTCTTAATGGCATCATTTTTTGGACTGAATGTTTTTGTTATTTGGCCAAGTGACTATGACGATATTTGAGATTTAAATGATTATGGACAAGTGGCTCATTGAGGTTGCATGCATCAAATAATCTGCACTTAATGATAAATTACCTATCTTTGGAGACGAACCAGTGCAGAGCATGGCAGCAAGTGACACCCATGTACAATTGTTGTAACAGAAAATCAGTTTCCTAAACCTGCACTAAAAGAATGCCTAGAACATGGAAGAAACATTGACATATGCAGTTCAATAATCATGTTGAACTCTTCATATGTGTGAAGAAAGACTGCTATAACTATGAATGGCTGCACCAAAAATTCTACAACTGGAACATAATCCTTGTCTAAAAAAATCAATGCAACAACGTCAACAATACACAAGAATAAAAACAACAGAGAAGCAGTACCATCAGTGAATGTAGTACGAAAAACTCAATATTTTAAAACAATTCCCATTTAGAGCCTTGAAAAGAAGTCGTGCAATACAATAAATTGCATCATGGCAGAACAACACAAACCTGGTTATTTCATGCCCAAACAATGTTCAGAAGTTCAGGTGCAACATGCCCATGTCTATAAATAAGTCGTTGAGGCTTCAATCCTTCTTGTTCTCTAATTCCTGGTAGCAAGCAATTTCACTTTCAGGATTGATCTTCTCTTTCTCCATTCTCTTTCTAACAACTAATTCAATTATCTCTCTAACTAGTTAAGGGGGTCTATCTTGTGGTGCTTGAGACAAAAGAAGTGGGGAGAGTCAATGCCACAATTGGTCATTTTTCTAACCATGGGAACAACAACCTCCCATGGGTATATCCGACAGCCCGCAAGCCAGATATACCATTATCTTGTGACTCAGTAGGGGCCAATACATCCAAAAACCCACCGGATTGAGCCTATATAGCAGGGGTCTCCTACCCTTCAAGCCTTATCACAACGGGCTAATGAGCAACCCTACCCTCCACCAGTTTTAAACCTATGACCTCCGCAAAGATAACATGTTCTTAACCATTAGGCTCACTCAGGTGCTCTTATAAAATCCAACAATACTTCCCCACATTCGCGGATGGTAGAGGTGGTAAACTGTCGGCCATCCTAGCAAAAGGCCTGACCCCAAAGGACTCAAGGCTCGAACCCATGACCTCCCCCGAACCAAGAGAGTGTGCGCACGTCTTACAAATCGAGCTAACCCTTGGGACTAATGCCACAATTAGTCATTGAACAATACACTCTTGAATTTTCTTAGGGTTGTAGTGATCTCAAGAGCTTTTTCATTGTAGGAGAACATAATGCAAAATCACTTATGAGTGACACTCCAATCCCTAGTCTTCTTTTGGTTTTCCTCCTATAAATACTCAATGTTCTCCCAAGTTTCCAAGACCCAGGTACGTTGGAGCAGGGAAACAAAGAAACCACATATGCAGAAGTACCCCCCCCCCCCAAAAAAAAAAGTGTAAGGAAACATCGAAGGGGACATCGAGGTCCTTAGCATAAGGGACTCCAGCAAGAATATTACAATATTTATATCATTTAAATTTTAATATTTTCTCTAAATATTAATAGTAACAAAACAATAACATTAACATCATTTATTGTGAATTGCATCATGTAACACTAAATCACTTATATCATATTCACAAATCATAATTCAATGATTTATTCATAAATAATAAATCATCTAACTAATCCGTGAGATGTAGAACAGTTGGTGACAAGGTATGGTTAAGACGCCCCCCTAAGTGGAAAGGTCATTGGTTCTAATCCCGCAGATACCAAAAATCCAACCATGTTAAGGGTTGGTGCGGTCCAGGCCGGGTGCGATCCTCAAGTGATTTTGACGGCTTAGATGTCCCTGGTTCGTGGTAACTTAGCCAATGGCAAACCTGTAGTCAGGGGGTTTCCACAACTTTACCAACAAAATAAATCATCTGACTAAAGTAAATCTAAAAATAATATAAGTTACAAGTACCATACATTAACATAAATAAATCTAAGAATAATATAGGTTACAAGTACCATACATTAACATAAGTTATAAATTAAAATTAGAACTAATCCATATTAAAAACAAAATTGAAAATGTTTTGGTATCAAAAGTTTAAAATCTAAATCTTATAAATTAAGATTCATATTTTCAAAGTTAAATAGCGCTGTTTAAATTAAAAATGATTAAAAGTTTAAATGAATCAATACTCATTATTCAATTAAAGTTTGAATAATAAAATTAGAATTTTAAGATTTAAGGTTTTTGTTTTGTATTAAAACCTGTTGCTAATTCCTGCTGTATGTACCTAGCTAATGATGCTATATAATTCCTAGCTACGAATGGATATATAGATGAATAGCTACAAATGGATCAAGTGTCGGTTCAGGTGTCGGTGGTATCGGTGAACCTATTTTGTATTAATAAATATTTAAAGTTAAGGATGAAAGTTTAAAATTAAAATTGATTAAAAATTCAAATGAATCAATATCCATTATTTAATAGTTAAAATTCAAATAATAAAATTACAAATTTAAGATTTAGGAGTTATGTTTAAGTGTATTAATAATTTAATTTAAATAAATGAAAATAAAAAGAAGGTTCTTGTGTTTTACTACGGAACCTATGTTAGTGTTATACTAAGACTAACACACAAGAACACTATGCAATAACCGATTAAGAACACAAGCGGTGAACACCAAGCACAATGAACACTAACCATCGAACAAGATATAACCCTAACGCTTAAACAAAAATTGGAAATATGCGGCAAGAGTTTACCACTAGCTAGAATTCAGTGTAGACTCCAAGCCTCTGTTGCTGGAGATATGCGGCAAGAGTTTACCACTAGCTAGAATTCAGTGCAGATTCCAAGCCTTTGTTGCTCGGGGACTTGTCCCCCCCCCCAAAATTTTCGGTGTTTCTTGCGTTCCCACATTTCGGGGACTTTGGAATTCCTCGGAAACATTCCCAATTCATCGGGGACTCCGTTGGGGACTTGGGGACTTCTGAGCCATACCCTAAACAAACCCGTCAAAATCGGGAACATCTCAAGAATGTCCCTCAACCAATCGTGTACTCCGTTGGGGACTTGGGAACTTCTGAGTCGTACCATAAATGTGCCCGTCAAAATTGGGGACTTCTCAAAAACTTCCCTCAACCAATCGGGGACTCCTAGACGCCCTTCGACCTACACAATTAAAATAAAAATAAAAATAAACTAAGAAGTTAAAATTTTAAATAAAAGCCTAACTTAACCCTCCACCAACTCCTCTAACCCCCAACCCCCTTCCATTCTCTCTGCTCTATCCTACATTCCAACTCACTACACCTGCATAACCCTCTAATCTACCCATTACTCAAACACTTCAACACTTACATAACCCTCTGCTCTATGGTTCTACCCATCACTCTTCACGCCACTACTTTCTAGGTCAGCTTCTGTCTATAATCCCATGCACGACTCCCCTATCTGTGGCATCCCTTCCTGCAATCCCATGCGCACCCCTCTCAGCTTGAATACCACAGCTCGGGGGCCTCTCTCGAATCTCAGGTTCTCGACACATGCTCAAAGTTTGAGTTCATGGCTCAACACAGGCTCACACTCACAATAAATCTGTCCCCTCTCAGCCACAACACAGTTATTTCATATTTGATCTCTTACATTTTTATTTTTTTTGTTTCCTTGGGTAAATCTCAGCACATGCTATTATAGATTTATAAAATTATAATTTAATATTTACAAATGTAAAATTATAATTTAATATTTGAAAACCCTAACTTTGTTTCCTCACCAACACCATCCCCATCACCCCTAATGCAAGATATTCACATGTCCAGGTCAACCAAATGAAAAGCTATCAATCCTACTAACCAACAACATCTTGATCCAAAGGGATTTATTTCAATAATATCCATCACACTCCCCTTTAAAACTCTTCCTAGGATTTTTAAAAACACCTACAAAGTTCCGTAGGAAACTCTACAAAGTACCCTTCTATGCATTTGTCAATTGGACCAATAATATAATGATCCACTCGATGGAGTACATTGATATTTGGAGCAGCTCCGTTGATTACCAACTTCTAACTCTTTTCAAAAACTGGGTCCTCCTCTATTTGCTTCAACCTAAGTAGGTCTATCGATACCAAAACACCTCATAATCTTGAAATTCCATACAAGACACATTCTTTGTACCTCTCTAACTTCCATCCTCATAGCTTCGCTTCTTAAGCAATAAATTTCTCAACCTAATTCTCAAACTAGTCTTGAATCATGATCTTTAGGGATCATGCTCTTTAGGAACCATTCTCTCATCCTCCAAAGACCCCTTTTTTGAAGCACAATCCCAATAATAGAACTATTTGTTGGTGCAAAATGGAGACCAAGGTTCTTGGATTTGTCCAACAAAGGGTCCCCGTGTACTCTAAAGTGATGTCATACATAATCCCCATAAGGATAATATCACAACTAAAGCAATGCCAAGACTTAAGGATAAAAAGGGAGTTTGCATAACAATAAAACATACTCACATATTATCAAACGTTAGTACAACTCTTCAATCTCTTAAAAACCCTATTTAGGGAAAACCAAGAAAACTCTAGCCACCACCAAACATCTCCAGCAAGAAAGCAACAACACAAGAAAGTACTCCTTAGATTCAACACTTGTCTCCCACAAGTGTCCAAGACATCTACTTTCCTCCTCAATCATTCACCTCTAGGGTAAAACCTAGCTTCTTTGTCTCCTTACATTAAAATCCCATACATAGCACTGACTTGAGCTTCTCCAAGAACCCTAGAACTCATTAAAAAGATAAAATACAATGAACCTTAAACAAGAGAGAGAGAGAGAGACTAGTTTGCTAATCTCCTCACATCTCAAACACATGATGATGAATGAAGGGTAAGTGAAAAGACTCTATCCTTCCTCTACTTGTATGAGAGGTAAGGGAGGCTTAAATTGAAATCCTAACCCTAGAAATGCAAACAACTTATCCAAGAACCCTAGAACTCAATACAAAGAGATGATACAATGAACATTAAACGAGAGAGAGAGAGACTAGTGTGCTAATCTCCTTGCATCTCTAACACATGATAATGAAGGAATAGTAAGTGAAAGAACTCTCTCCTTTCTCTACTTATATGGGAGGTAAGGGAGGCCAACAATATAAAGGGATAAAAAACCCTTACAAGCAACCTACCTCTAACAAGTAGGTCCACACACATGAAGCTCCATACTCAAAAAGGACACATGTCAATATCCAAGGGGATGTCACTAACAAGCAAAGGCTTCAAGGCATGAATGCTCAATGTGATGTGTCCAATGCTCCTCCTCCATAAACCTCGAAGCCTCCAACACTCCTCCAAATAAATGTGCCTCTCAGGGTCCACTACACCTACATGATCAATATACTTACTTAACCCAAGTATCCTCAAGTTAAGTACAAGCCTCCATGCAAGTAACAAAGTATGCACATGCCATATAGGGCTCATCAATGGCATAGGCAACGCAATAGTCAAAACTTCACAAGAGCTATGAACTTTTAGTATCCTTATCATTGATCAATGATGAACACAATAATAACAACTATTAAATTGATATGATCTATAAGGCAATGTTTCCAAAGCTAATTAAGCAAGTGGATTATGCAGAGATGCCAGAAGGTTATATGTTACAGATCAGAGATTAAACAAGGCAGATATAAAACTTATTACAGTTCACCTAAAGACAACATATACAGAGATCTTGGTTCTTGTATAACTTTGACAACAGAGTAAACTAATACAGAAATAAAACTATCTACAAAAAGACAAATGACGAATCAACCTCATAAATTTTGATCCACGAAAAGTGAGAAGATTGAAAACTTGAAAGTAGTTCTATGCTACTGAGTAAAATTGCAACCAGAAGGCAGAAAAAGAAGTGACAACTTGCTCATGTCATACTAAACCATTGCTCAATAGCTCGAAAAACACAGTTTTCCATGCCTCTGACATTAAAAGCATGGATACCACAAGAAATACTAAACAGTTGCAGATTTAAATAAGAAATTTGTCTAATTAACACAGTTTTCCCTGTCTCAGACATTAAAAACATGGATGCCACAAGAAATACTAAACAACAGTTGCAGATTACCATAAGAAATTTGTCTAATCATTCAGAAGAATAAAGCTAGGAAAAAAGGAAGAAGCAAATGATGTTCTTCGAGTTCTCCATCATTACAATCCTCTATGAAGTATCCAACAGTTCTATGTTTGCTGGTCATCCTATGGTTTGTCAGTAAGCTGCTCCTTTATCCAATCAAATGGCTGCAAAATTTAAAGCAAGTCAATAATAATGCCTTGATCAAAATAAGCATAATTATACTCTACCAACTACTAAAATCCAAAAAGTTGAAATCCATGACATTAACATGTATTTGTAGCGAACAATTCACTTGATACGTTTTTTAAACACAATGAACGGGGCTTGTGAATTTAGCACACCTTTCAACGACTGCAGAGAGCATTCAAAATTAACAAATGCATGCATACATGTTCAAGGTTGAGAACAATCCAAGTCCATAAATTTCTCTCTCAGAAAAAGTTAGAATCCAATAATATCAACAAAATTAAATCTCATATCTTGAAAACAAAGATATTCACTTTCAGGTACAGAAAGCCAAGTCCCTTCCTTTCAATGTGGATTTAAGATATCAATATTACCAATGCATCCATACATGTTCAAGGTTGAGGGCAATCCAAGTTCATAAATTTCTCTGAGAAAAAGTCAAAATCCAATAATATCCACAAAATTAAATCTCATCTCTTGAAAACAAGAGATTCGCTTTCATCCTTTTAGGTAAAGAAAGCCAGGCCACTTCCATTCAATGTGGATTTAAGAGATCAATATTACCATACTTGCGTCTTCAAAGTTCAAACTAAAACATAACTGGCAAATCACTTTCCATCTGTAGAGTCTCAAAACAACATTTGTGCTTGGCAGTTCTTTAGGAGACCACAACCCATCCACCAACACCTCTGGGTAAACAACCAAGTGCTTGACAGTTCTTTAGGAGAGCAACCTGATTACATGTTGTATCTTCAGCATCTTTAGTTTGCATGTTTCTCTAGCTTTTCATTCCTCTCAAGGATGGTGATTCCTCACTCCAAAAATAATATCTTTTTCTTGGAGGCAACCACACTGTCTTCAGTGGGTACAAATATCTGTCTGGTCTTTCTTTCTTTTAGCATCCACTGCCAAGTGTTGGAACAGTTAGCCCCAACACAAGCAAAAACTTGGAATTGAGCTGGCAAGGCCCAAAATACCATAGTAAATATTTTTGCAATCATTCCACCAATCATCATCCAAAATCATACATGCTTTCCTTGTGTTGTTTTGGACAACTCTAATTTAGACCAACCATTGCTGACAATAAAAGATTGTGTCCACCAATCATCATCCAGAATCATACCCTCTTGCCTTGTGTTGTTTTGGACAACTCTACTTTAGAACAATCATTGCTGACAATAACAGATTGTGTCCAGCAACACCTAATAACCAAAAGAAAGTCTTTCATCTTACCACTTTAATCATTGCTCTCAAAAAGTATTATGCCCTTCTAAGATCCCAAAATAATGTTTATTACGAATCTTTGTCTGAAATATGTTTAACTGTCCATGATTATAAAGCGCAATCCTCACCTATGTGTTGAATTTTAGCATTAGCATATAACTTAAAAATTAGCAGATACACTTTAAACAGTTCAGCAGTACAGTAAAAACACGTTCATCACATCAGCACACATGGACACAAGATTTTTCACTGGGGAAATCTTCAAAGGACAAAAACCTCAAAAACATTAATAGCTCATCTCGTAAATGAGATAGCTTAGGAAATTCTTCAAAAAGTTCCTCAAACCCAAATCTGGGTTTTACCACTGTCACAATAACAAATTATCAGTAAAAAACTCAGACTGATAATTTAACCACAATTTCCAGAAATAGACAAAATTTCCAATTTAGGGCTTTTTCAAGAAAACAGAGATTTCTCTCTCCTGCCCAAAAGTTACAGGCTGCCCGAAAATTTACAGACTGCCTGAGATGCCTAGATCTGCCTGCTGTCAGTTCGTACACCTGCCCGAATTTCCGACTGTCGACCCGATCTGCCCACTGCCCTTTTTTCAGCCTGCTGCCCGTCTTTTTCTGCCCGGATCTGGACTGTGTGGCTGTCTAGCCACCTTGTCTGGCAGTTCTGCTGCTGCCCAAGTGCTAACAGCTCTGACCGAGGCCCTAAAGGCCTGCCCGTGTACTGCCTTGAGGGTCTGTACAGACCCGGAAGCTCCACGACCCTCACGGGTCTGCCTATAGGCTGCCCAGAGGTCCTATGTGGCCACAGCAGCCCTGCTAGGGTATGCCCTAGGCTGCCCGAGGGTTGGCCGTGGGCCAAACCCTCACGGGTATGCCTGTAGCAGGCTGCCCATGGGTGCCGATAGGGCAGTGCCCTAAAGTGGCCTGCCCAAAAACAAAACAGTCATCTCATGAGAAAGAGATGGGGGCTGCCCGGATTTTTCTTTGTTGCCCGGAGGTGTACGGAAGAACAGTGCCCTGCCCAAAAGAATATCACAGCCCGTGAGAGAAAGAAAAACAGGCAGCCAGTGAGGAGAGAGAGAGAGATGGCTGCCCGGGAAAAATTAGAAGAGCTGCCACAAAAATTTTGAGATGAAGAATGCTGATAAAAACCCTAGCTGAGGGTTTGCTGAGGATGCCCTAGCTAAGGCAAAATCTTCTTCAATAAAAATAGCCGCTCCACCTGTGAGAGAAAACTTGTGTGTGATAATGAGAAGACTTGATCTTCTTTGATAGTCTTCATTCACCTGTAAGTGGACAAAATTAGGAAAGATAAAAATAATAATATTTTAATCTTTTCCTAATTTCACTTTTACTTTCTTACCAAGAAAGGTCTTTTTATTTATCTTTGACTTTTATAAGAAGTCCTTATTTATCTTTGACTTCCACCTTTGGTCATTTTCCTGTGGTACAAAAGTCCTTATTTAATTTGACTTTTGACTTTAGCCTTTTTCCAAGTGCCCCTATGGTCATTACCTGTGGTCCTTTTTTATTTCAAAAGTACATCATCATAAACCAAGAGAGTTATTAATGCTTTTATCTCACACACTGTGTGACACCTAGATCTGGTAATAGGGTAACTTAACCAAGGGTAGCTAATCCTTGGAGAAGCGCACCAAGCCCATAGATCAAGGGTCAGAGTGCCACACATGCCCAGACCCAGTCTAGGGCTTACAGTGTCTTCATTCTCCAAGAGAATGGCTACTCAAAACTAAGTTGAGTCTACCGGTCCTAGACTGGTCTACATCGTGGTCCTGGACCAGATGTCTACTCAACACAAGGTTGAGTCTACCCAGGGCAGAGTTGGGTCTATATCATGGTCTCGGACCAGATATCTACCATTCAACAGAATGGTCACTCAACACTGGGTTCAGTCTTCATCGTGGTCCTAGACCAGGTGGTCCCATTCTCCTAAGAGAAGGGCTCTCGATGCTGCTCTGAAAAATCAACACTATGTTTGTTTAAGGTCTTCCATTAACCCTGGTACTTTTTAAACCCTGTTGTTCCTAATATATTTTAAAATGGGGGTAAATATCCAGCCATTCATGATAATATTACACCTTATACTCACCCAAGTATTTTTAAGGTCTTTTATTAGACCTTCCATCTCTGGCACCCCCTGTCTGACTCAATTAATTATAATTTATTATAAGTAGGGAATAAATATTCAGGCCCAAAACCAATAATTTTCTTGGCCACCTCCGTGTAATAAGCAGAATGAAAAACATTAACAATAATTCTACTAGGCATTATAAACTCAATCATTGTTTTATCTATCCACATTAACAATAATTCTACTAGGCACTATAAACTCAACCATTGTTTTATCTGTCTCATTCCTATGTTGTATGTTATGCTTGTTAACCACATTTGGATCTGAAGAATTCTATATACTAGAAGATCCCACTTCTCTATACTAGAAGATCCCCTTATATAACCAACAAAGTCGTAAAGTGTTTCATTGGAAATTGGGAGGAATCTAAAGTGTAGGGTTTCCGAGTTTCTTAGCATATGCACTATTAAATGAAGCCTAGTCACTTGAAAACTTTTCACGAGTAAAATTTTATATGGCCTGGCCCAATTACCTATAATGTCCAAAACGTGTTGGTGAACTTGACTATAACTACCAAAACAAGGTATATCATTAAGATTGCCCACCCAGTTCTGGGAACCACCAATGTTTTTCTTTTTTCTTTTTCTGCATTTCTTAGCATATTGAATTGAAGAGTTTAGAGCCAAGTGCACTAGGGATCTCTTGTGGTGATCTTATTTTAGAGAAGGAAAACTAAGATTCTTCCTCCATTTTTATTATTGCGCTAGGAAGGCGCATGTACATTGAAGATTACCCCAAGGGATTAGCTTAACCAGTTGTCACCAATATTACTGTGCATTTGGATAGTTCCATGCCAACAGGTGCCCTGTTCAAATCTCCTTGGGTTAGGTGCACTAGTCTACGTTGATGGATTTTCAAGGGATGCCATCCACAAATATGGAGAAGCATCCCTTTGGTTTTCTTGAAAAAAAGTACATTCAAGATTATAGAAGGGAAAACAGCCTGCTGCCCAAAATGATAAAAGTTCCAAAACCTTCAAAATGCTCAGAAAAAGTCAAAAATAACCTACCTACAACTCAATAGTCGAGACTTCCTAGATCTGAAGCTGTCTCAATCTTTGTCTCTACCGGTTAAATTTCTAGAAAGCTCCAATATATAATTCTAAAATCTTCATCCTACCCACTTGAGGCTCCAACCTAGCTGAAATACTTTTTCTTCAATGTTTTCAACTTCGTTTTCAAGACATTCTATCAAAAATAAAGTTGTTTACAGTCAGGTAATAGGAAACCTAGCCTTTAACACATATGAGTATGCTCATCTTGAGAGACTCAAAACCATTACGCTTCAAATGGATTATGTGATACAAGTAATCTGCTCCGTTGTAGCAAGATTCAAATTCGAGTATGAATTGGGTACAAAAGAAATACATAACAAAAAAAACCAGTACGGCTCCAATATGAAAGTATACATCTCACAAATACAAAAAATATGCATTTTGTTCTAAATTTTAGAAGAAATTCAGCCTCAGGAATGCCGGATAAATCAGAAAATATAATGCTTTCATTGAAACTTTGATGACTTAATTATATGTACAAGTCTCTTTAGCAGTTTTTAAACATATTTTTGAGGTTTTTGGGCTGTTTTTTGGGTGGTTTGTGGATCAGCGGGTATCAAATACATGACGTATATTATCAAACACAATCAAAAGTAAGTTGATCATACCATATCCATACTGTATGAAAATTTCACTATTTTCCTACTACTGCCAAATTACGGTACAACAAAGGCCAATAATACCAAACATTGCTCTAGTATGATCTACTCTTCATCTATTGGAAAGCAAAGTTTGGCACTTGTCCACTTGACTTAACAATGCTTTTGAACTCATCATATATATTCACAAGCTAAGTGGGATGCCAGAAACTAATACTAGATGACATAGACATCCCTTCTTAGACCTACATTCCTCCGAGGCTAGCATTTGTGGACCAGCCATGTTAGTGATTTGGTTGGTTTTTGAGGTCTCTTTCCTTTTGCAAATGATCTCTCTATTCGCAGCCTCCCTCCATACAGACTCTCCATATCCCCCCACTCATCTCCTCAACCTTAAGCAAGAGTTAAGACCATTATTAAGGATAACACCTACAAGAGCTCCATCCAAACTTTTTGGACTACACGGTCTAAGCCTCTAAATACAAAGTTGGCATTCTACTTTGGGCATTTCAATTTTCTAATGGTCTCATCATTCATCCTAACTAGATTCACCACCATCGGTCATATAGGCATAGTTTTCCTCTTGGCCATCTTAGGTTATGTTCTCACTAGCTGAGAGTAGAGATTAACCATCACATGTTCAACGTGAGGAATGTTAAAGATAGAGCAGCAATGAGAGCCATTCTCTGGAAGAATTGAGGACCTGGTCAGGGACCATGAAGTTGATCAACTTAATTCAGTCTGGGACTGAAGCTCAGCCTGGGGCTGAGAGCCATTCTTTAAGAATGGAGGCACTTGTTCAGTTACCAAGATGTTTGCAGCTGCAAGACCCATTCTCAAGGAGAATAGTACCCTATTCAATTAACTAGGGCAGAGTAAGACCCTAGAAGGTACGTTGGGCCCCCAGTAGTCTCCTGGGGTTCTTGGTCTAGGGCCAAGCAGGTTGATTCCATGGTAAAGTCCTTAACTTGTGGTTAGGGCCCCTATATGTCTCTAAGGTATTCTAGTTTGGGACCAGACAGTTTCTTAGACACGAGGTCCAAGCAAATTCTGCAAGATGAGACAGAGACTTCCTAGTTTGGACGCAGGTAGATTCTATGTCTAGGACTAAGCAGTTCCTGCAAGAGCACCCCTGGTCAGTTAACCAGATGAATCTTGGTTAAGTTGACCAAGATGATGTCCTCTCTCCTAACCGGTTATTGCTAGGTTGTTTCTCAAGGGACTGGACACCCCTTGATGATGTCCCTAGCACCTAACCCTTAGGAGCAGTATTGAGGACCAAAGGATCGTACCATCTAGTTTTGATCTTCCCTTGATACACTGATGATAAAATATATGAAACAATGTACCTTGAGAGAGATAAAAGATTAATGTCCTTGGTCTTGTTGGTCCAACTTGATCTTGTGGGTATGTGGGTTATTTAAATGTGACCTTGTTGGTTGACTCATTGTCCTTTATCTTACTTGGTCCTAGCACTCTTTTGTGTGTGTACCTTTGGGGTTTTAGTTTTGGTACACTAGCCTAAGTTCTTTTATTTTTTGGTTGGACCATTTATTTATGGTTTTTATTAATAAAGACCTTTAGACCTTTTATTTACTTTATGGTTTTATTGTAAGACCTTTGGACCTTTTATTGTTTATATTTTTACTTTACCTTTGGACCACTTTATTTATGGTTTTATTTTGGACCACTTTACCTTTTCCTAATTCAACCTAATTGATGTATTTTACAACACTCCTAACCTTATAAAAAGGATAGGTTATCCTTCAATAAGACATCAACGAAAAGGCTATCCCGGGACTTCTACCTCTGCTCTGTGTGGCTTACTGCTTTGTGTGACTTAGTCTTCCCGTAGATTCTACCTCTGCTCCATGTGACTGCTACCCGCTGACTGTTCCTCGTAGCATGAGTGCTCTCCACTGCTTCAAGCGTGACTACTACCCGCTAACTGTTCCACGTAGCATGACTACTCTCCACTAATCCCAGCGTGACTGCTACCCAGGTGACTGTTTTCTTCTTTGCTGCACCAGCGTGGTCTTACCTCCGCTCTCTAATCTATCGTGGTTATATTTACACCAGCGTGGTCATACCTGCGGTCTCTACCCTACAGTGGTTATATTTACATCGAAGTGACTTCATACCTGTTGTGCATGACTTTATATTCACCCAGCGTGGACTGTGGGTTTTCCCCAGCATGACCATGAGTTTCTCTTTAAGCGTGGACTGTGGGTTTTCCCCAGCGTGACCATGAGTTTCTTTTTCAGCGTGGACTGTGGGTTTTCCCCAGCGTGACAATGAATTTCTCTTTCAGTGTGGGCTATGGGTTTTCTCAGAGTGACCATGAGTTTCTCTTTCAACGTGGATTGTGGGTCTTCCCCTGCGTGACCATGAGTTTCTCTTTCAGTGTAGACTGTGGGTTTTCCCAGCGTGACCATGAGTTTCTCTTTCAATGTGGACTGTGGGTTTCCTAGCATGACCATGTGTCTCCTACTTGGCATGATTGTGTAAGAACATGACTGCGTGTCTCTGCACATCATGACTCTATCCTTACCCCGCATGACTGTATGTCGTTTGTCTTCGTGACTGTATGTCCTTTGTCCACGTGATTGTACTGGGTATGACTATGCTCCTAAAGTCTGAGTGTTTAATTGATGTTTCTCTTCTTGTTGACTAAGAAGCTGAGGTCAATATGCTTCTGCTTTAACCCTCTTAGGCTCTCTCTCAGGGTACGTCATTTGTTTACCCAATTGACTTGTCCCTTCGGTTACAAGATCAAATCTAAAAATATCTGAGTATAAGGCTGATTCAAATAATGGTTATGATTCTTTACTGCTGATATCTCATGTACATTATTTTATCATGTTGTTACTGTACTGGCATTGGATGAATCTCAAGGACCAACTTTAACACAGTGACTAATGGAGTGTTAAAGTTGAAAGAGATAAAAATTGTGTGATTTTATTTGTAGATTAAATTGATTGGAGCAGTATTATTCTGAATCTTGTTTTATATTTATGTTCATGCATTAAAGTTTATTTCTTATGTTAAAAAAAAGCTATCCTAACCCTAAAAATTTAACATGGTATCAGAGCTTAGGTTGTAGCTAACTTTGTTTTTGAGGGTAACCAAGTCTACATGATCCTAAGGTAAGGGCTGCCAAAGTAACAGTAAGGGATTGAACTGCGGGGTGTAAACTTTATAGATATTGGTTGAAGGAGTTCATTGGCCATCAAAGTGATGAAGATGGTAAAAGATCCGATACTTATTTGTCTAGTTCAATGACAGTTGAACTAAGAGATGTATCAGTAATATTGACAAGCGCTGGATTTAATAGATTATAAACTTGATGACCCGTTGAAGAGGTATGTTAACCAGCAAATGATAAGTAAGGAAGTTTGCTTAATTATGATACCTCATAGGTTGTTTTGTGCAAAAGAGTCATTAATGGATGAGATCAAGAATTGTTAAGTACAAGGAAGTTAGAGCTCAAGATCATGATCATATCTTGGATTATGTTATACTAACAAGTGTGATGATGCATGAGAATGGTATTTAAGAAGAGTGTGCTCAAGTTTAAAGGACATTGATGTAGAATGATTGATTGTGATGCATCAATCAATGTAATATAAAGTGCAAAGAAGATTAAAGCTTATATCATGGCTAGGATTATAATTTAACCTAGATTGTGCTAATACATTTGCATGAAGACGATATGATGTTGACACCTTTAAGGGTACTTGTTCAATAAGATGCAAAATGTAATTTCTGCATAAGGGCAGAAATAAAGAGGGAAGACTTTCTATCCCAACTTATGTTGGTTCTTTCTTTGTCATGACATGTGGATATATTCTTGATGGCATTGAGATAGTTGCTTTGTAAATAAGATCATGTTATTATGTGAAAATGATATGGGCTATTGATTACAATCAAACTTAACTTATAGAGGAGGAGGATGTGACAAGTATTGAATGCTTGCAGATCATGTTTATGCTTAGAATTAAATGCACAGCTCGAGAGGGAGTTGAGTGCCCAGGTACAGAGGGAGCAAGAGGGCCCACAAGATGCAGGATACGTTATGTTATATGTTCATCCCCCAGAGAAGTTGCCAGGTTTGGAACAACTGGTAAGTTCATAGAGCAAGAGGGATCCAACTATGCTCTTCAATCCCCAACAAAGTTGGGTTGCAGAAAAGGAAAGTATAGATGTGATCTTCCATAAGTCATTCAGTGACTCAAAGATGGAAGGCTATAAGACTTCTTGCTTAGAGAAGCGGAGGGAGAAGGCCAAGCAGCCTTCATTAGATTCTTTAAGAAGACTATTGAAAAGCTTCAAGCTTGCTCCAATGAGAGCCATGTCACTGATTCAGTATTCTCATTATGGGGAGCCATCTAAACAACAGGTTTGGAAAGATGACATGTGGAAAGTGATTCTCAACTATCAGAGGAAGTCAACTTCAACTTCCAAGAAGATCTATGAGAGCATGTTTCGTGCTGAGATGAAGAGTTGTTTGAAGCTCTCAGAAAATCATGTATTTGATGATAGGTTGGTACACATCGAGATGAGTGATCACCATGTAATGGTGCACTATGTTATCGATGTGCTTAGAGGGAGTGTTAAAGATAGAGCAGCATCGAGAGCCATTCTCCGGGAGAATGGAGGAACTGGTCAGGAACCAGGAAGTTGATCAACTTAATTCAGTCGGGGACTAAAGCTCAACCTGGGCTAAGAGCTATTCTTTAAGAATGGAGGCACTTCGTCAGTTACCAAGATGTTTGTAGCTTCGAGACCCATTCTCAAGAAGAATGGTACACTAGTCAGTTAACTAGGGCAGAGTAAGACCCTAGAAGGTACCCTAGGGCCCCCAATAGTCTCTTGGGTTCTTGGTCTAGGACCAAACAGGTTGATGTCATGGAAAAGTCCCTAACTTGTGGTTAGGGCCCCTATATGTCTCTAGGGTATTCTGGTCTGGGACCAGACAGTTTCTTGGACACGAGGTCCAAGCAAATTTTGCAAGATGAGACAGAGACATCCCAGTTTGGGACCAGGTAGATTCTTGGTCTGGGACCAAGCAGTTCCTGCAGGAGCACCCCTCATCAGTTAACCACGTGAATCTTGGTCAAGTTGACCAAGATGATGTCCTCTCTCCTAACCGGTTATTGTTAGGTTGTTTCTCAAGGGAGTGGCCACCCCTTTATGATGACCCTAGCACCTAACCCTTAGGAGCAGTATTGAGGACCAAAAGATCATACCATGCAGTTTAGATCTTCCCCTTATACAATGATGATAATACATGAAACAATGTACCTTGAGAGAAAGAAAAGATTAATGACCTTGGTCTTGTTGGTCCACCTTGATCTTGTGGGTATGTGGGTTGTTTTATTGTTAACACCTTAATTGACTCATGGTCCTTTATCTTACTTGTAACTAGCACTCTTTTGTGTGTGTACATTTGGGGTTTTAGTTTTGGTACACTAACCTAAGTTCTTTATTTTTTGGTTGGGCCATTTATTTATGGTTTTTATTAATAAAGACCTTTGGGCCTTTTATTTACTTTATGGTTTTATTGTAAGACCTTTGGACCTTTTATGGTTTATAGTTTTACTTTACCTTTGGACCACTTTATTTATGGTTTTATTTTGGACCACTTTACCTTTTCATAAGTCAACCTAATTGTTGTATTTTATAACACTCCTAACCTTATAAAAAGGATAGGTTATCCTTCAATAAGACATCAACGAAAAGGCTATCTCATGACTTCTACCTCTGCTCTGTGTGGCTTACTGCTCCGCATGAGTGGGTCTTCCCGTAGCTTCTACCTCTACTCCACGTGACTGCTACCCGCTGACTGTTCCTCGTAGCGTGACTGCTCTCCACTGCTTCCAGTGTGACTACTACCCACTGACTCTTCCTCGTAGCGTGACTGCTCTCCACTACTTCCAGCATGACTGTTACCCACTAAATGTTCCTCGTAGCATGACTGCTCTCCACTACTCCCAACGTGACTGCTACCTGGGTGTCTATTTTCTTCTTTGTTGCACCAGTGTGGTCTTACCTGCGGTCTCTACCCTATCGTGGTTATATTTACATCAGTGTGAGTTCATACCTGTTGTGCATGACTTTATATTCACCCAGCGTGGACTATGGGTTTTCCCCAACGTGACCATGAGTTTCTCTTTCAGCGTGCACTGTGGGTTTTCCCCAGCGTGATCATGAGTTTCTCTTTCAGCGTGGACTGTGGGTTTTCCCCAGCGTGACCATGAGTTTCTATTTCAATGTAGATTGTGGGTTTTCCCGGCGTGACCATGATTTTCTCTTTCAGCGTGGATTGTGGGTTTTCCCCTACGTGACTATGAGTTTCTCTTTAAGTGTGGACTATGGGTTTTCCCAGCGTGACCATGAGTTTCTCTTTCAGTGTGGACTGTGGGTTTCCCAGCTTGACCATGTGTCTCCTACTTAGCATGATTGTGTAAGAACATGATTGTGTGTCTCTGCACATCATGACTGTATCCTTACCTTGTGTCACTGTATGTCCTTTGTCTGCGTGACTGTACTGGGTATGATTGTGCTACTAAAGTCTGAGTGTTTGATTGATGTTTCTCTTCTTGTTGACTAAGAACCTGAGGTCAGTATGCTTTCACTTTAACCCTCTTAGGCTCTCTATGAAGGTACATCATTTGTTTACCGAGTTGACATGTCCCTTCGGTGACAAGATCAAACCTAAAAATATCTCAGTATAAGGTTGATTCAAATAATGGTTATGATTCTTTATTGTTGCTATCTCATGTACATTATTTTATCATGTTGTTACTGTACATGGCATTTGATCAATCTCGAGGACCAACTTTAACGCAGTGACCAATGGAGTGTTAAAGTTGAGAGAGATAAAAGTTATGTGTGACTTTATATGTAGTTTAAATTGATTGGAGGAGTATTATTCTGAATCTTGTTTTATATTTCTGTTCATGCATTAAAGTTTATTTCTTATGTTAAAAAAAAATATCCTAACCTTAAAACTTTAACATGGTATCAGCGCTTAGGTTGCAGCTAACTCTGTCTTTTAGTGTAACCGAGTCTACATGATCCTAAGGTAAGGGTTGCCAAAGTAACAATAAGGGCTTGAACTGCATGGTGTGAACTTTATAGATCTTGGCTGAAGGAGTTCATTGGCCATCAAAGTGATGAAGATGGTAAAAAATCTGATACTTTGATCAATGACAATTGAACTAAGAGATGTATCGGTAGTATTGACAAGTGTTGGATTTAATATATTATGAACATGATGACCCATTGAAGAGGTATGTTAACCAACAAATGATAAGTAAGAAAGCTTACTTAATTATACCTTATAGTTTGTTTTGTGCAAAAGAGTCATTAATGGATGTGATCAAGAATTGTTAATTACAAGGAAGTTAGTGTTCATGATCATGATCATATCTTGGATTATGTTGTACTAACAAGTGTGATGATGCATGAGAATGATATTTAAGAAGAGCGTGCTCATGTTTAAAGGACTTTGATGTAGAATGATTGATTGTGATACATCGATCAATGTAATATAAAGTGCAAAGAAGCTTAGAGGTTATATCATGGCTAGGATTATCATTTAACCTAGATTGTGCTAATACATTGCATGAAGACGATATGATGTTGATGTTGAAATTTAAGGTTAGGTTCAGATTTAACAGGAATAAATATACTTCAATGCATAAACAGAACAAGGTTAGATTTAGAATGGTACTTGTTTCAATAAATTTTATCTGCAGTAACATTAAACATAATTTTCATCCCTTACAACTTTAACACTCTACTGGTCACTGTGTTAAAGTTGGTCAACTTTAACACTCTGCTAGTCACTGCGATAAAGTTGGTCCTTGAGATGATTCACCAAATGTCATGTACAATAACAAAATAATAAATAATGTACAGGAAATAATAGTACTAAAGAATCATAACCATTATTTAAATCAGCCTTATACTCAGATACTTTTAAGTTGATATTGTCACCAAAGGGACAAATCAATCTATGTAAACAAGTTACGTACCTTGAGAGAGAGAGTTAAAGCAGAAGTAAACAGACCTCAAATTCTTTAATCAAATGAGCAGCACAGTCATACCCAGTATAGTCACACTATGCAAATATACACAATCATACAGAGCAGTGACACACAGTCAGAGATAAACTTCACACTAAGCAATGACCCATAGTCATACTAAGTAAGGACAAACCATTCACGCTGCAAGGTAGTGCAGCCATGCTGCTGCAACAAGAGAGAAGATCACGATGCTAGGGAAAGCAACGATAAGCCACGAGATAGCAGCAGAGAAGAACCAAAATGCAGTTATGCTGAAGTAACACGCAAATACAGTCACGGAAAGGATCACGCAGATACAGATACAATCACCATGGAGAATGTTGGAAGGATCACACGGAAGGTAAGTTACACGTGAGTAGTGAAGGGGCCATAAGGTATCCTAGTCACGGGGGTGATGGAGTAACACACAGAGAGCAGCGAAGGCCATAGGGTATACCAGTCATGCAGGTGATGGAGTAACAGTCGAAAAGTTCACGCAGAAGATAGATCACACAGGAGCTAGCCCAGTCATGCAAGAGCCACGCGGAGCAGAACACGGGATAGTTTCAGTCATGCAAAAGCCACGTGGAGAAGAAGTAAAACACTAGTCCTAGTCACACAGGAAAGCCACCGTCAGCAGCAGTCACGAGAAAGAGATACACGTGGAACAAGGAGTCAACCAAGAGGGTCACAATAAAACAACCCACATACCAACAAGATCAAGGTGGACCAACAATTACTTTTTACCTATAGGACCAACAAGACCAAGGACTTTAATCTTTTCTCTCTCTCAAGGTACAATGTTTTATATGTATTTTATCGTCACTGTATAAGGGGAAGATCCAAACTGGATGGTACAATCCTTTGTTCCTCAATACTGCTCCTAAGGGTTAGGTGCTAAGGACATCATCAAGGGGTAGCCAGTCCCTTGAGAAAAAACCTAGCAGTAACCGAGTAGGAGAGGGGACATCACACATCAATATCTTACATTCTTAAAGAATGGCACTCAGCCCTAGGCTAAGTTTCAGTCCCTGACTAAATCATGTTGATCAACCCTTGGACCCCGACCAAGTCCTCCATTCTCTCGAAGAATGGTCCTCAATACTAAGTTGAACTTCAGTCCCAAACTAAAAGTTGATCGACTACCTACAGGACCTACTTGGACATCATGTCCTTGGTCCCAGACCAGAATGTCTCTGCCTCTACCTACAAGACCTACTTGGACATAGTGTCCCTGGTCCCAGACCAGAATACCCTAGAGGCACATAGGGGCCCTAGCCACATGCTAGGGGATTTGCCATGGAATCAACTTGCATGGTCCCATACCAAGAACCCCAGGAGACTATTGGGAGCCCTAGGGTACCTTCTAGGGTCTTACTCTGCCCTAGTTAAATGGCTAGGGTACCATCCTCTTTGAGAATGAGTCTTGCAGCTGCACTAAATTTAACAGTTGACACCTTTAAGGGTACTTGTTCAATAAGATGCACAATGTAATTTCTACATAAGGGCAGAAATAAAGAGGGAAGACTTTCTATCCCAACTTATCTTGATTCTTTGTTTGTCATGACATGTGGATATACCCTTGATGGCATTGCGATGACTACTTTGAACATAAGATCATGATATTATGTGAAATTGATATGGGCTATTGATGACAATAAAACTTAACTTATAGAGGAGGAGGATGTGACAAGTATTGAACGTTTGTAGATCATGTTTATGCTTAGAATTAAATGCATAGCTCAAGAGGGAGTCGAGTGCCCAGGTACAAAGGGAACAAGAGACCCCACAAGATACAAGATAAGTTATGTTGGATGTTCATCCTCCAGAGAAGCTACCAGGTTTGGAACAACTGGTAAGTTCAGAGATCAAGAGGGAGCCAACTATGCTCTTCAATCCCCAACAAAGTGGGGTTGCAGAAAAGGAAAGTATAGATGTGATCTTCCATAAGTCCTTCAATGACTCAGAGATGGAAGTCTACAAGACTTCTCGCTTAGGGAAGCAGAGGGAGATGGCCACACAGCCTTCAGTGGATCTCTTTAAGAAGACTATTGAAAAGCTTCAAGATTGCTCCAATGAGAGCCATGTCGCTTATTCAGTCTACTCTCATAATGGGGAGTCATCCACAAAACAGGTTTGGAAAGATGACATGTGGAAAGTGATTCTCAGCTATCAGAGGAAGTCTGCTTCAACTTCCAAAAAGATCTATGAAATCATTTTTCGTGCTGAGATGGAGAGTTGTTTGAAGCTCTCAGAAAATCAATTTGATGACAGGTTGGTACACAACGAGATGAGTGATCACCATGTAATGGTGCAATATGTTATCGATGTGCTTAGAGGGAGTGTTAAAGATAGAGCAGCATCGAGAGCCATTCTCCGGGAGAATGGAGGAACTGGTCAGGGACCAGGAAGTTGATCAACTTAATTCAGTCGGGGACTAAAGCTCAGCCTGGGCTAAGAGTTATTCTTTAAGAATGGAGGCACTTGGTCAGTTACCAAGATGTTTGTAGCTTCGAGACCCATTCTCAAGAAGAATGGTACACTAGTCAGTTAACTAGGGCAGAGTAAGACCCTAGAAGGTACCCTAGGGCCCCCAGTAGTCTCTTGGGTTCTTGGTCTAGGACCAAACAGGTTGATGTCATGGGAAAGTCCCTAACTTGTGGTTAGGGCCCCTATATGTCTCTAGGGTATTCTTGTCTAGGACCAGACAGTTTCTTGGAAACGAGGTCCAAGCAGATTCTGCAAGATGAGACAAAGACTTCCTGGTCTGGGACCAGGAAGATTCTTGGCCCGGGACTAGGCAGTTCCTGCAAGAGCACCCCTGGTCAGTTTACCAAGTGAATCTTGGTCAAGTTGACCAAGATGATGTCCTCTCTCCTAACCGGTTATTGTTAGGTTGTTTCTCAAGGGACTAGCCACCCCTTGATGATGTCCCTAGCACCTAACCCTTAGGAGCAGTATTGAGGACCAAAGGATCGTACCATCCAGTTTGGATCTTCCCCTTATATAGTGATGATAAAATATATGAAACAATGTACCTTGAGAGAGAGAAAAGATTAATGTCCTTGGTCTTGTTGGTCCACCTTGATCTTGTGGGTATGTGGGTTGTTTTATTGTGACCCCCTTGGTTGAATCATGGTCCTTTATCTTACTTGGTCCTAGCACTCTTTTGTGTTTGTACCTTTGGGGTTTTATTTTTGGTACACTAACCTAAGTTCTTTTATTTTTAGGTTGGACCATTTATTTATGGTTTTTATTAATAAAGACCTTTGGACCTTTTATTTACTTTATGATTTCATTGTAAGACTTTTGGATCTTTTATTGTTTATAATTTTACTTTACCTTTGGACCACATTATTTATGGTTTTATTTTGGACCACTTTACCTTTTCCTAAGTTAACCTAATTGTTGTATTTTATAACACTCCTAACCTTATAAAAAGGATAGGTTATCCTTCAATAGGACATCAACGAAGTATGGTTTTATTTTGGACCACTTTACCTTTTCCTAAGTTAACCTAATTGTTGTATTTTATAACACTCCTAACCTTATAAAAAGGATAGGTTATCCTTCAATAGGACATCAACGAAAAGGCTATCTCATGACTTCTAACTCTGCTCTGTGTAGCTTACTGCTCTGCATGACTGGGTCTTCCCATAGCTTGTACGTCTGCTCCACGTGACTGCTACCCCTGCTGACTGCTCCTCGTAGTGTGATTGCTCTCCACTACTTCCAATGTGACTGCTACCTGCTACCTCTTGCTCGTAGTGTGACTGCTCTCCACTGCTTCCAACGTGACTTCTACCCGCTGACTTTTCCTCGTAGCCTGACTGCTCTCCACTGCTCCCAACTTGACTGCTACCTGGGTGACTGTTTTCTTCTTTGCTGCACCAGCGTGGTCTTACCTGCGATCTCTACCCTACCATGGTTATATTCAAACCTACATGGTCATACCTACGGTCTCTACCCTAGAGTGGTCATATTTACATCAGCGTGACTTCATACCTGTTGTGCATGACTTTATATTCACCCAGCATGACCATGAGCTTCTCTTTCAGCGTGGATTGTGGGTTTTCCCCAACGTGACCATGAGTTTCTCTTTCAGTGTGGACTATGGGTTTTCACAGCGTGACCATGAGTTTCTCTTTCAGCATGGATTGTGGGTTTTCCCCTATGTGATTATGAGTTTCTCTTTCAGTGTGGACTGTAGGTTTTCCCAGCGTGACCATGAGTTTCTCTTTCAGTGTGGACTGTGGGTTTCCCAGCATGACCATGTGTCTCCTACTTAGCATGACTGTGTAAGAACATGACTGCATCATGCATGTCTATGCACATCATGACTGTATCCTTACCCCGCATGTTTGCATGTCCTTTGTCCACATGACTGTACTAGGTATGACTATGTTGCTAAAGTCTGAGTGTTTCATTGATGTTTCTCTTCTTGTTGACTAAGAACCTGAGGTCAGTATGCTTCTGCTTTAACCCTCTTGGGCTCTCTCTCAAGGTACGTCATTTGTTTACCCCGTTGACTTGTCCCTTCGGTGACAAGATCAAATCTAAAAATATACGAGTATAAGGCTGATTCAGATAATAGTTATGATTCTTTACATCACTTTATCATGTTGTTACTGTACATAGCATTTGATGAATCTCGAGGACCAACTTTAACACCAATGGAGTGTTAAAGTTGAAAGAGACAAAAATTATGTGATTTTATTTGTAGTTTAAATTGATTGGAGCAGTATTATTCTGAATCTTGTTTTATATTTCTGTTCATGCATTAAAGTTTATTGCTTATGTTAAAAAAAACTATCCTAACCCTAAAACTTTAACAAGGAACACACTACAGGATTTTCTATTTATAGGAGGGGAAGAAGGAGAAATATTTTATCTTTGTATGCTCAACTTATAATGAGATTGGAGGGAGATATTACTGTCATTTCAGAGACTGTAGAGGATGCTTATCTGTCTTATTCAGATATCTCGGTCAAAACTGTTTTGCCTTATTCCCAGAGAGGTGGATAAATTTAACCATCACTTGCTTCAAAGCTCTCCTGTTCCAACTACTGGGATCACCTATTTCTTCCCTATTATGACTAATAGTTGACTGAATCAGCCTGAAGCTATGGTAGATTATCAAGATGACAACGTAGACCCACCAAACACTTCCCCTTTACATGGCAATTGCTCAACGTCTGTACCATTCTAGTTGACTAGTTCATGATGTATTACCAAATGTTCCAGTAAAGCTCATATTCATCCCATCAAGGCTCAAATTTCCCCAACACCATGTTCACCCCTCATCGTATGGTATCCTGTGCAAGCAGTTTGTTTATTATGGTTCGAGCCATGTGTAGGCCTCGGTGACTTTGGCGAAATAGATACCACCCACTTGTGGTTTCTTAGATACAGGTTGATGGAATCTCTATTGCACTGCCACAATCGGGGTGGAATGGGGATCATCAAAACTCATTTGTAAACCTAGCCATGTGCCTTGAATGAGTTATCAAACTCTTGGAAAGAAGGGAGGGTTGGAAGATGCTCCCTTGTAACTATGCCAATCACAGAGCTCCTTTGGGTAAGGAGGCATTGTAGGTCATAAACCTATAAACTCTTGTTGTCACCCCGATTGTGATTAAAGCTAAAGGGAACCCTGTTGCTCAAAGTATCTGCAAGGCCTGGAAGGTTGTTCAGCCTTTTCTAAATTGGAAAGGATTGAGATTCACATTTAGCATGTCTATCAGCAATCGCGCTCAATAAGGTCGTCACCTATCCTCTTAAATGAACGCAAGTCTGTGACCAAGTTACTTTTGGTTCTCGGCCTTGACAATCTTTAAAAAAATAATTAACATTGTTCAATACCTCTTCACTTCTCAATTAACAAAAAAAATAGTGCAACAATGTTTCATTAGGCCCAACCAAATGGAAATTCCTATTGTGCACAAAATACACTTGTATGTGCTAATATTTCATTGCAAATGACTATACACGCCCAAAAGGTGGAGCTAGGCATGGTGCATCTATGCCAAGTCCTAGAATAATGGGGAAGGGGCACCATGCATCACAAATAGGGAGCCTCCTACTAACTTGGTCGCCCATTCTATTCGCTCTTGAAAAACTCGTCATAGCAAAGGAAGGCCAAGATAAAAAGTTGGTGGAGTAGCGTGAGAGAGGAGAGAGCTTCACCACAACTCGACAAAGGAAGGCCAAGATAAAAAGTTGGTAGAGTCGCGTGAGAGGGAAGAGCTTCACCACAACTCGACATAGCCTTGTAACAAGGCTATTGAATGATAACTTTCCAACCCTTGCTATGTCTTGATGCCATTGTTTTGAGACTGAATATTTTTGTTATTTGACCAAGTGGCTCTATGAAGAATTTTATCTAAATGATTAAGGCCAACTGGCTCTATGAGCTTGCATGCATCAAATACTCTGCGCTTAATGATAAATTACCTGTAGGCTGTCATTGGTTATGGACCAGTACAGGCATGGCAGCAAGTGACACCCATGTCTTCCAAATCAGTTTTGCTATACCTGCACTAAAAGAATGCCTAGAACAGGGAAGAACCATTGACATATGCAGTTCAGTGGATATGTTGAACTCTTCATCTATGTGGAGAAAGGCTGCTATAACTACGAATTCCTGCAACAAAAATTCTACTGCTGGAACATAATCATTGTTTAAAAAAATCAATGCGACAACCTCAACCATACACAGGACTTAAAACAACAGAGAAGCAGTACCATCAATGAAGGCAGTATGAAAAGCTCAATATTTTAAAACAATTCCCATTAGGAGCCTTGAAAAGAAGCCGTGCAGTACAATAAATTCCATCATGGCAAAAGAGCACAAACCTGGCCCTTCCATGACACAAAGAAATTCAGAAGTTAAGGTGCAGCAAGCCCACGTCTACAAATTCGGCGTAGAGGCTTCAATCCTTCTTGTTCTCTAATTCCTGGTAGCAGGCAATTTCACTTTCAGGATTGATCTTCTACGTCTCCATTATTGAGAAGTGAAACGGTCATAATTTCACTCATCCTTCTGTCAACTGTTAGTTCAGGGAGAAGAAAGCAGTGAATGCAGGAACGGAAAAGCAAGGGAAAAGCAGTGAGTTCAGGGACGGAAAAGCCAAGTCTGTTAGTTCAGGAGAGAAAAGCAGTCAGGAACGGAAAAGCGAAGTCTGTTAATTCAGGGAGAGAAAAGCAGTGATTTCAGGAGCGGAAAAGCAATGAGTTCAGGGACGGAAATGCGAGGAACGGAAAAGCAGTGAGTTCAGGGAGAGAAAAACAGCGATTTCAGGAATGGAAAAGCAATTTGGGTTTGTTCTGTCCGCTGTACAGAAAAGAGCGCTGGTTCTGTCCAGTGAACATAAAAGAAATCGGTTCAAAGAGTAAAGAGGGACTTTATATCCGTTGAAAGAAAAAGCAGCCAGTTTAGAGAGGGACACGCAATTTATCTGATCTGAAATCCAGCGCGCCGCCTGTTCCTATCCGTTAAAGGAAGCGGAAGTGGGAGAAGTGCCTCTGCTTGAGGAAATCGTATATATATATATATATATATATATATATATATATATATATATATCTTAATCTTACATACTTTCAGAATATTTTTCGACTTCTTGTCTGCATGTCTGCTTAATTAGTGTATGAGTATGTATGTGATGGGGGAGGAGGAGGGTGCACTGCACAGCACTGGAGGCGAATTGGTTTCAAAAATATACTCTGATTTGCTCTAAAAGAACCTGAACCTTTACTGAATGCAGTTAAGCTTCCTTCTACACAATGGAGATCCAGGGTTTCACTCGTTAACAGTAAGTATCACTGATATCTTCTCCAGTATCACTGATATGTTCTCCAAGGTTTCACTCGTTAACAGTAAGTATCACGGTATCTTCTTTTAATTCATGTACTAATTAATTTAGAAACCATTCTGCAAAACCCTGGACAATAATTTCCTATGTATCACTCTGCCGCCCCTATCCTTTGTATATGCGAACCTGTTATCTCAAACCTAAGCTGAGTAATATGCGAACCTGAGCAATATGCTGCCTCTATCCTCTGTGTATCACTCTGCCGCCTCTAATTTATTCAGTATTAATATGCGAACCTGTGATCTCGAACCTCAGTAACATGCGAAGCTATGAATCGAGTTTATGCAGGAAATGGCATCTGCCCACCAGATAATCAAGGAAATGACGTGTTATGCCGTGGTTTAGGTATTATTTTTTTAATACGCTTTGAATGTATGTGTTATGCCGGGGCTTTTATAGTTTAGGTTATTTTTTATACTGGCTTAGAATTCATATGTTATGAGCTTTTATTCGAGTTAGACTTTATGCTTTATGCAGAAAATGGCATCTGCTTTTTTTAATACGCTTGAATGTATGTGTTTTCTATAGTTAAGTTATTTATTTATACTTGCTTAGAATTCATATGTTATGAGCTTTTTTACTCGAGTTAGACTTTATACTTTCCGTAATTTGAGAGAAACAAAATTAATTGATGCTTTCCGTAATTCCGACCGACAGTGTATATTTTCTTTATAATATTTTGGGTATGTTTATTTTTTAATTGTTGGTAAAGTTTGTATATTTTAAAATGGTTTGTTATGAGTGTTTTTTTAATATGTCATAAGTTTGTATATTTTCTTATTGTTGGTAAAGTATGTATATATTTTTTTATTTGTTGTAAAGTATTTTGTATTTTTATATTTTTATTTGTTTGTAAAGTATGTCAGTGGTTTGTATTTTTACAATTGTTGGTAAAGTATATATAAAAAATATATATTTTTAATGGTTTGTAAAGTATGTTTATAGTTTGTATTTTTTAATTGTTTGTAAGTACTAGTTTTTTTAAATTGTTTTTAAGTATTAGTTGTTTTAAAGAAGTTTATTATCTTACAAATTGGGATGCTTTTTTAAGTGCTTTTCCAGAAACTCATGTATGAATAAAGGAGACTAGGGAATTGAGAAGTCTTCCTAATGCTTTAATTTGCACCTAGTGAAAGGCGAGCAGTATGGTTTGGGCACTATGGTTTGGACTGTTGCCACCAACGGTAATGGACTAACAGGGGCAGTTTATCTCTAGCTCCTCTAGACAGGTCAAGGTCTAGTCAACCTGGGGATTCGCTCACGTACTATCAAGATAAATTGTATATGTTATTATGCGATTCAATTTCCACCATCTGCTCCTCGTTTTAAACCCAACCATTTGCTCCTCATTTTAAACCCAACCATCTGCTCCTCGTTTGTTTGTTTGTTTGTCTCTCTGCGTTTGAATGAGCCCTTCAGCTGGGGGTTGGGGGTGGCCCCCAACAATGAGCCCTTTGGCAATGGGTTGGGGGATGAAAATAGAATTTGATATATTATAATGATTTTATTGTTTGTAAATATTTTATGTATTTATTTATTTCATATTTTTATTACGTAATATATTTATATATTTTATTAATAATATTTTAAAATATATTAGAGATATATATTTTTTAAATATACATGTTTTATTATTATTTTGTTTTGTTTTTTTTTGCGAAAGGAAGGCATAGGAAGAGTAGATGCAGGAGAAGTGAAAGTAGTAGGAGTAGAAGGAGGAGGGAAGAGGAGTGGAAGTAGAAGTAAGGTGAGGAGGAAGGATGAGTAGGGCCAATGAGGGGGGAGAGGATGGAGGGGAAGGGGAGAGCGGGGAGGGGGGTGAGGGCGACAAAGGAGGAGGAGGGAAGGGGAGGAAAAGGTAGAGGAGGGGGAGAATAAGGTAGAGGTGGAGGCTAGGATGGGGAGGAGGAGGAGGGGAAAGGAGGAGGAGGTAGAAGAAGAGGAGTGGGAAATGGAGGAGGGAGTGGGGATGGGGAGTGGAGGTGAGGGAGGGGAACAAGAGGATTGGGAGGCAGAGCATGGGAGTGGGAGTATGAGGTAGAGGCAAAGGTG
>LPNX010414451.1:316699-407660 GCA_001517045.1 Pseudotsuga menziesii | reverse complement strand
GTGGAGGCAGAGGGGGTGAGGGTGGCGGTGGAGGAGGGGGAGGGAGAAGGGGAGTGGAAGGATGAGGTGGGGGCGTAGGCAAGGAGTAGGTGGGAGGGGATGGGAGGTGGAGGCAGAGGGGGTGATCGTGGTGGCATAGTAGGGGGAGCAAGAAGGGGAGCAAAAGAATGAGGTGGGGGTGAGTGGGAGGGGAGGGAAGGGGAGGCCGACCAAGGTAATATGGTTAGGACATTTTTAGAAAAAGCCCAAGCAGATGTAGACCACTACCAAAACATTTTTACAAAACCTGAGGGATGCCCAATAATAGAAATCTTGGAGGTGGTTGGTCTATTCCCCAAGCTAATTATAGATGAAATGAACAAAGAACTTACCAAAGACATTACGAAGGAAGAGATACAACAGGTCCTGCTCTCTTTCCAAAAAGGAAAAAGCCTAGGCCCAGATGGTTTCACATTGGAGTTCTTCCTAGGTTTTTATGATAAATTAAAGGAGGACATATTGGCAGTGGTTAAGGTGTCACAGAAATCAGGGAAAGTGTTGGGAAGCATCAATTCAACCTTCATAACTTTGATTCCAAAAAAGAAAAAAACAGAATCCTTTGACAACTTTAGGCCAACATCATGCTGTAATATGATATATATAAGGTGATAGTAAAGGTCATTGCACTAAGATTAAAACCCATTCTGAGCGAGGTTGTAACAGAAGAATAGTTCGGTTTCCTGCACAATAGACAAATTCATGATGCAGTTCCGCTAGCTCAAGAGGCAATTCACACCATAAAAAAAAGAGAAGCAATGTGCTTTCGCTGTAAAGATGGACCTCTCAAAAGAATATGATATAGTAAAATGGACCTTTGTAAGACTGATTTTGATTTAAATAGGAATGGCGTTGGAAATGGTTGACTGGGTAATGGGATGTATCCAATCTACCTCTTTCGCAGTACTGATCAATGGATCGCCCTTAAGATTTTTTCGACCAACAAGAGGCATCAGGCAAGGGTGCCCTCTCTCACCCTTTGTGTTCCTATTAGTTGTTGAATCTTTGAGTCAATTAATACATAATTCCAAAAGCGACCGAAGGATCAAAGGGGTAAAAGTATCTAGCATAGAAGAAATCATGTGAATCACTCATACACTATTTGTAGATGATGTACTTTTGTTTGGCAAGGGTTCAGAGGAAAATCTAAGGGTCGATTCCTCTTTACTTTATAAATATAAGAGGGCATTAGGGATGTTGATAAATGTAGTAAAATCAAGCTTAACCCACAACGAATTCGCAGAAGATTTGGCTCAACAAGCAAAAGAGATAATACGTTACCCAGCTATCACAATAACATAAGGTTTTAAGTATTTAGGATTTTTTCTAAAACCAAACTGTTATGCTTTTCAAGCCTAGGTATGGTTGTATAAGAAAGTTGAAGCCCGAATTTCAACATGGACCAATTGATTCCTCTCTAGAGGAGGCAGATTGGTATTGCTAAAAGCAGTATTACAAAGTATCCCGGTGTATTGGGCATCCATTGCCTACATCCCCAAAGGCATCATAACAAAAATAAGGAAGAAGTGCTTTTCATTCCTTTGGATAGCTGGCAGACAAGATGAAGGGATACCGCTGGCAAGGTGGACAACAATATCTCTTCCAAAAGAGCTAAGAGGATGAGGGACAAAAAACCCAGCGTTATTCTGTAAATCCTTGGCAGCAAAGTCATTGTGGCGTTTAGTACAAAATCTAGGAACTTTAAGGGGCAAAGTTCCTGAACTCCAAATATTTCCCAGACACCTCATTAATCGAATGGTTCAGGAACCCTAACAAAACTCATAAAAATGGGTCAGTAGGATGGAAAGAAATGGTTCTGGCTTTTCCATTAGTAGGAAAATGGACAGCTTGGAGAATAGGCAATGGAAAAATTTTAAGGCTGGGTGAGGACTCGTGGGCAGAGGCAGGTGANGAAAGAAATGGTTCTGGCTTTTCCATTAGTAGGAAAATGGACAGCTTGGAGAATAGGCAATGGAAAAATTTTAAGGCTGGGTGAGGACTCGTGGGCAGAGGCAGGGGAAGATTACAAGTTATCAAATTCCATACTAACACGGCTAAAGGCTCAACGGATTCATAAGCTAGAAAATGTGCAAGCTCAACAACCACAACAAAAAGGAAGAGAGGGCTGGAAAGACACACATGACCTGAGACTAGGAGGGGAAGATGCAGAGGAGTGGAAGTGAATAATCTGGTTGTAGGCTTTGTACAGCTAGATGAGGATGAACTGGATAAGTTGATATGGATGAAGAATGCAATGAATGGGGACTTTACAACCAAGAAGGATTATGAAGTAGCCATTTTTGAATTGACAGAAGGGAAAAAAGGTGGTGGTGGGGCAAAATTTGGGGAATAAACAACCCTCTGAAAACCATCATAACATTTTGGTTGGCAATGAACAACAAATTACTAACATGGGAAAATTTGAGGAAAAGAGGATTTCAAGGACCAAGTATTTGTATATTGTGCAAATCAAGTGAAGAACAATCCTCTTATTTGTTCAGCTCTTGTCCTTATGCAGGGGATGTTTGGACCTCTACAGCAAGGACTCTCACACAAGATAGGACTATCATGAATTGCAAAGCTACCTTGGAACAACACGCTCATAATTAGTGGTGGAACACATGGGTATGTTGTTTCGATGCATTCCTTGCCCTCTTCATGTATAGAATTTGGGAAGATCGTAATAGAGAAATTTTCGAAAACCATTGGACCCCTTCTAACATTACTTCTGCATTGCTGGTTCAAAAAACACAGGAACACAAAATAGTCCCCAAATAAAGCAAAAAATGAGCGGTAACCACACTGGATATAAACAAAATCCAACCATGGGCTTTCTTTGGTGGCACAAGTCAAGGTAATCCACCATTAGGAGGAGCATGGGGTGTTATTTATCTCTTTGAACACAACAAAGTATCCATCAAAGTTTCCATGGGACATGCAACAAATAGCAAAGCTGAACTATCAGCCTTATGGACAATCCTGAAGATTTCCAAGGACAAGTAGGTGCCTAGAATACACATTTTTGGTGATTCAAAAACAATGATCAATTAGGTAAATGGAAAAAGTAACATCAAAGATCTTCATCGCCATTATATTCTAAAAGAAATACAAGCTTTGAAGCCCTGCTTTGAATCAATATCGTTCTCTCATATCTATAGAGAGCTAAACACAGAAGCATACACATTATCCAAACTGGCTCTAACAATTCAACCAAGATTCATCGAAGGGGAGGAACATATCAACGGTCAAGTCTCCAATTTCTTCATAAGAATATAAGACTCTAAAACAATGAGATCAGGAGAAACGAGCTAGCAAAATGGTTTTTTTCTTCTTCAGAAAAAAAGGAAATGTTCTTTACCAAGCCAAAACTCAAAAGAGAAACGAGCTCATGCACTGTTTGGAAACATCATCGGAGCTAGTGATCGAAGAAATCAGACATGGCATGAGAAATACTATGTTTTTACAAAAGAATCTCTCAAGTTCAGCACTGGTTTTTGTTTTGTAAAGGATGTAATGTAAGGCCATAGGCCGCTATGTAAGAAGCAAAGGAATGCTTGAATGGTGTAAGTCCATGAGGACAGTCTATGTTATTCTCTATTAATAAAATGATTTTTTTCTTCGGAGTAAATATATATATATATATTAGATTTGAAAGTTCACAATCTTTTAAAATTATTTAGTCGATATATATGTATGAAGTTCAATTGATAAAATTATATACTTTTATGTAGGGTCAACATCCAACTCACAACAAGATCCTACCACACCTATCAATTAGTAGAGATTAACTAGAAGTTGCAGCAATATCATCATTAATGACAATTTTTTGGAGAATATGGATTTTTAAGTAAAATTGAAGAATTGGGACCATTGTCTAGATCATAAAGTTTGATATAGAGAAAATGCATTTACTCGAAAATATATTGAATGTGCTTCTATCATATCACAAGCTCAATGGTTACATAGATTGTTGAACAAAAATGTGTAAAAGGTGTAGTTAAATTATTGGGCATTAAAAGTATCAAAGAGGTTAAAACAAATGAGATGGTATCAAAAAATAGTATAGCCTCCCTTACCACACTTGCCAAAAAGTGATCTTGTGTTGAATCATTTTCTCATAGAGCATTGCTAACATGGGTTATTGAAAAAGACATTGGTTTATGTTGTTTGATGGAGATGACTACAAGAATATTAAAGACAACAATAAAAAGTTTATTGAAGTATACAAAAATTAGGAATCAATTAGATGAGAATAATGAAGTTGCATGTTGCGTTGTTGTCTGTAGGTAACCCTGTTAGGATAGATTTCAAGATAATGTGAGGGATAGGGCGAAAGAGTTTTGGAATTTGATCTCTCGTGTGCTACCAAATGAAAATGACGTTGTGCAGCGTCAAATATCTAAAGGATTTATGAAACTCATGCCAACATATAACAGAGGTCACTTAAGGGGAAATGTCCAACAATTTTATGGAGAGTAATGTTGATGTGAAAATTTCCCTTAGCACATTTGTGAAACTTAAACCATGGTTTTTCAGGCCCATCACTGTTTGGGACACATGTTGCTGTCGGGACCACATAGAATTTGAATTATATTATGAGATATTTGGAAATTTTGGCATTCAATATTGGCCAAATGATCCCCCTCCCAGTGTTCATGAATTTCTCTCCAAGATATTATGTGCACACAAGAATGATCAAGTATTTTATAAGAAATAATGTGTTGGTGGTAGAAAATGCAATGAATGTGCTCAATTAGCACTTTTTGATGCTAAATATCACATAGATCCAAATGATCATCGACTATCAAATCTCATTGTGAAATGGAAGAGATATGGATATGTTCAGTACACTCCTATTACATATTCGACGAAAACATCCAAAAGAATTGATTTACTTGAAGATGATATTTCAGTGACATTTTTTATGGAAAAGTTAAGGGAGAAAACATATAAATATATTAAGCACTCCCACACAACATGATGGAAAGATGTTAAGTTCAAACAATCATGAGATGTATTCCCAAAAGCAACAATATTATCAGTGGTTGATTTTTATGAAAATTACACTTTCACTCCACAAAAGGAGATTCAAAGTGAATATTATCATTTAGACCAAGTGTTTATGCTTGTGCATTTTTTGTATAGACATATTGAGCTCAATGTGGATGGTTTTGATAAAAATGAAACTAATCATGAAGTAATTAAAGAGTATCATTTCTAGATCATCGATGACCATACTCATGATACATGTTTCGTTCAACATTGTTTTTATATGCGTTATAAACAATAATCAAGAAGATGAGTTATTTTAAAAAAACATTAGGTGTAGTTCGACAATTGCGTTGGTCAGTTTAAATCATCATGATCATTTTATTGGTTGGATCGCTTTCATAATACAATGGATATTTTCCACATGACATGGTGTTTTTTTGAAACAAAGCATGGAAAAGGAGAGAATGATGGTGTTGTGGCTTGTATAAGGCGTGCACTTTGAAGACATCAATTGAGTAATTATGATGCTCGATTTGTAAACTCTCTCGATGTTGTTAATTGGTTCAAACAAAATTTAAGCCATGAATTCAATGAAAGGATAATTCACGTGAGAAGGTATGTAAATGTTTCCTTGATACTTAATTTTTTTACACATTAAGTTTATTTTACTAATATGTTGTTTAGATTAATATAGTTATGTGTGTTTTAGAGATATATCAATTAAACAAATATGCATTTTTTATGTAAAATGTGATTTTTTAACAATATTTTTGTTTTATTCAAATAGGTAATTTTGGGATATACCAATGGCTGATGTTGATAGATTGATTCCATATAATTGTACTTCAATCCCTAGAACAAGGGGTTTACATTCCATTAGGATTGAGAAAGTGACAAACATACACTCAATTAAGAAACGAAGTGGCTATGATTGACAAAGATTATGACCGTGTTTCCAAAATGGTTAGAGAAGGTGATGTCTTCGTTGTCATTGCACCAAAAGATAATCCAGAAAAAAATGCATTATTACTTCTTAAGATGCACTAGATCGAAAAACATATTGATGCAAGAATTTGAAGATCCATCAAATTATACATATGCAATGGGTTCGATGGTTTTAATGGGACATTTCTTTGCATAAGTAAAGAAGTGTACTGACCATTTTATTTTTCAGGACTGCTAGGCAGATGTTATATGTGCCCAATATAGTCATTTGGTCATAGAAGCTTGATTGTAGTTGAAACCAGTGAAGACTAGGAAAAATTCCAAGCATCGACAATGGAACTTGTCGATAGAAGATCATACTTCCATTCTTGAAAATATGCCACTAGAACATTTCATGTGAATGCAGCAAATTGAATGATAAATTATTCTTTGATTGTAGGGTTAGAACATGGAATTGCTATTGTTGTTCAATATTGTGTGATGAATTGTGTCATATTATTGACCTGAACTATGGATTGTGATGTATATTTGAGGATGACACATATATTATGATTTTGGATATTTTTGAACAATTAGAATAATTTAACAACGCACTGTGGATGTTTCCACATTTGGGGTGTTACCATGTAATATGATACATTCCATTTATGTTCTCATCTCTAGCTTGTTTACTTTGATTATTTTATCATTCTTAAAAAAAAATGCATCGGTAGTCTTTGAAAATAAAATAGTTCTTCTAGATCACATACTATTCTTTATTTGATTTACTATAGTGGAATCTTCTCTATTGGCTAGGTGATAACTAATAAATATGTTTGTTATATGGTATGATGTGTTCTTATATATATCTTTGTTATGTGGTCATGTTGTTGATAATTAGTTAATTGTTCTCATCCAGCTCAAGCTTTTTTTTACTTCACAGTTAGTCAAGGTAGTCAAGATTCACTTAAGGTAGTTAAGGTTCCTTAAGTTTAAGCTTTTGAAACTCATGATGTTTAAGATATGTTATCGATTTTTTATTGATTTAAATAAATACTAAAAAAATTTCACCTTTTCATTAATTTGTATCAAAGAATCAATTTTTTAATGTAATTCAATTACAATAATTTATAATTCCAATCGGGAGTAAAATTGTAAATGGGGCTTATTTTGCATTACAATTGATAAAAACTCTAGAGATGATGAGTTTCTGGAATATGTTATAGAATCTTTTCGAGTCCAAAATCCCTACTTTTCTACATCTATTTTGTAGGAGAAATGGTATTGCCTTGCAAGTTCTCTCTTGAGTATTGCTCTAAATTAAGTTTTTCATTGAATTTGATGCTTAGGTAATTGTATTCCTACATGAGCTTGAGTGCCTATCTTTTGAATTCAATTTAGGGATGACTCCTTCTTTGGTCTGAATCTCGCTTGGCCTTTGGCCAACTATTTTGTTAGAGCAAGAGAGAGAAATATTATGTTTTTAAGATCCTTTTGTCACGGTATTGAATAATTCTCATGTTTTAAAAACAAAAAAACAAAAACTCATTTTTTTAAATCTCATGTTTGTTTTTTTTAAATCTCATGTTTTTTGTTAATTCTCGTGTTTTTTGGTACAAATTAAGTTAATCCCTATGTATGTGCTTTTGTGGTGTGTTTAGTTTTCATTCCTAGTTTATCTTGCTCTTCAGTCTTCTGAGTAGTTTTTATGTACCAATGGCATTATCTAATTGGTATTTGTTTCTTCTCGTTGCAATGTTATATCTAGAATGAGCAAGAAATTAGATGTACTATTAGCATATGGTTATCTACATCCATGCTTTCTTTGCTTTCTTTGAAAATAATAATACAATTTTATTAATGTTTAATGAATGGCCACTAAAGTAGGTCAAAGGGATTGTTGGTCACAAAATGATATACATACTACTACATGTAAAGTGGGAACACTAAAATGACTCATATGAAAAGCACAATGTAGAAATAAAAGACTAAAGAGAATTCACCTTTAACAAAAAATGCCTATCTTAACATATTTATTGATCATTCAGAACCTTTTTGTAGTTGCAATTGAATTTTGACAACATAGTCACATAGAAAATATGTGTTCAAGGGGTTTTCAACACATTAGAGTAACTTGCAAGAATTAACACTCTTATGGAATTTGGTAGGTGAGATAGAAATTCAATTATCCAATTTTTTAAGTGGTCCATAATGAAAAAAAAACAATGGAATTGGTAATAAAATGAAAGAAGTGATCCTCACCCAATGGATATTTCTTATTGGATGAATGGTTTTGAAGTTCAATGGGTTCCTATGGACAATCCTTGAAGAGATAAGTTTGGAGGGGTTGTTGAAGAATGGGATGGGGCCCTATAAAGTAACAAATAATCAAGTTGAGTTGAAATCTCTAAGCTAAAGACCTACAACTTTACAAAGACAAGAAATTTTGGATTGACAATAACACGCAGCTCATTATTGAAAATAAAATTATGAGGGGATGGGGAGAAATATTGTATATGGAATTTGCAAGATTTAATGCAGATTCCAAATCCCATGTTCTTTCTTTCCATATATAGATTCATTTATAGTTGAAAGTAAATATTTTGTCTCACAAGGGGGGCAATGAAGGATTTGGATTGAAAGACAACACCATAAAAAATTCCATAGTCACTGCTTTCCTTTTGGATATTAAGTTTATTTATATTTGAATGAAACTTAATATTATGGTTCATAAGTAGGCTAATAAAGAAATTGGCTTGAAACCTAGGAGGAAAAACAATTAACATAGTTCCATATGGAGGGAAAGAAAGGATTTGGGTCATCCAAGGGTACTTTATTTTGATTTTTATGTTATTTATCTTAAGCCACTCAAATTTCAGAATGTCACTAGACTGGATAAAGTTGAATGAAATATAAATCATTGGAAATTTGTATTAAATGGTGATGATGTGAGATGTAGGAGATGGGATCTATGTCATGCCACAAAATTGGGTGCATGTAGTTGTAATGTGCTTGAATGCAAAATGGCACACTATTACATACAAAATTTTTGGCTATAATAAAAGATTAAATACGTTAAACTAAAACACAAATATCTAAATAAGAGACAAATCACAAAAGAATTATGGAGTGATTATGATTTTGAAATATCCTACAAATTTTAACTAAAATAGAAGTTGAAATACGTTAAACAGAAACACAAATATCAAATAAGAGTCAAAGCACAAAATAATTCTAGAGTGATTATGATTTTGAAATCTCCTACATAAGAGGGGAGCATATTTGAGTAGTAAATGCTTTAAGTAGAAGGTTGTGGATTTATGCTTTAGGACTTTGCAAATAAACTTGGGGGACAAATTATGGAATATCTCTAGAGTGATCAATGGTGTGTTAAGGTTTCACCAGTAATTCAAAGTGGGGCCAGCATGGAATCATGTCCAAAATTTTAACAAGTTTTTAGGTAGTGTACAAGATGAATTTGAGCATGACTTATAGCTTTAAGTCTGAATGTTAGAGTGGGAGGGTGAATTGGGTAATGGAAGACATGTTGAGAATCAATGTCATGTACCAACAAAGTCAGTGAGAAGTGTATCTTCTCCTATAGTAAAGCTTTCCTCCAACAATGCATGCCATAGTTCACTGGAGGTGGAACCGTACAAAGCCTTGTATAGCAGGACAAGCAGTACTCTAAGTTGGGACTGGTTGGAAGACTGATTCATGTTTGCTCTTGAGATAATTTATTAGATGATGGAAAAATAAATGTAAATTAGTTAGAGTTTGAAGGAATCCTAGGATATGGATGGTGAATTGGGAGCGTGAATTGGGTAATGAGAGACATGTTGAGAATCAATTTCAACATGGGAGGGAGGGTGAATTAGATAATGGAAGACTAGATGTTAGAGTGGGAGGGTGAATTGGGTGATGGAATACATGTTGATAATCAATGTCATGGACCAAGAACTTCAGTGAGAAGTGTATATTCTTCCTTAGTATAGTTTTCTTCCAACAATGCATGTCATAGTTCATTGGATATGGCGCCATACAAATCCTTGTATGGACGACCAAGCAATACTCCTATAAGTTGGGACTGGTTGGAAGAATGAGTCATATTTGATCTTGATATAATTCATAAGATGGTGGAAAAAGAAATGTAAATTAGTTAGAGGTTGAAGGAATACTAGGAGATGGTTGAAGGGTTACTTTAATACTCACAGTACGAGTAGAAACTATGATGTTGGTGACAATTTTATGGGGATTAGGGTTCAAGAGAGGTCAGTGAGAATTGGGAAGGGTTCCAAATTGCCCCTCGGTTTATAGGATTGTTGGAGATCTTGTAGAGAATGAGACTTGTTGCTTATTGCTTTCCTTTTCCATATTATATTCATAGGACTTGGGATATGTTTCACATTTTTGTATTACAATGGATGGTATATGCCAAATGTTTCCTAATGCGAGGATGCATGTAAGGGCCTACATTTTGGACATTATAATATTTGAGTTAAGCCTAAGTTTGACCATGTAATACTTAAAGAATAATTCATGAAAAAAATTATTCTTTGCAGAGTTTAACATAGAATAATATCTCAAAAATGGATATTCTATAAAGAGAAAGTACAAAGACAGGGCCCTATAGATCCAGCAATCAATTATGCCTTAACTTATGCCTTTTTCCTTACCTTTTTCCTTACCTTTTTCCTTAATTTATGCCTTAACTCCAATCAACTTAGATGTGCCTTAACTTATGCCTTAACCTATGCCTTAACTCCAATCAACTTAGAACTTAGTAGTCACTTATGCTTGAAGCCTTTGATGCTATTGGCTTTTGAGAAGGTAATAAGTGCAAGTAAATATTAGTTTTATAAATTCATTAAAGAAATTAATCTTGCAGACATTAACATAGAATAATATCTCAAAAATGGATATTCTGGAAAGAGAATGATTTTATGTATTAACTTAATAATAAAGTACATAAAAAAATGAATGTTAAAAATCATAGTCCTAGGACAACTAGTCCACACTGCTCAAACAAAATTACTCTTAGTTTGAGAACTAAGAGAATTGTACCCACATTGGGTGGTGGGTCATTTATATCAACAAAAATAGTCTAAATTATTGCAAATATTGTTGAACAACAGTTCAGAACCTGAGCAACATGTACAAAACAATGGCAAAGAAACTAGATGATGCGTGGAATTGTTTAATGGGGACAAAAACAAAATTACATGTGCACATAAAAAGAACCAAAATGTGGACAGAGTTTCGTTGTGAGCATTTCAAAGTGTTTATTTGCATGGTCATTAGATCACTCGATCACCTATGTAAAAGAAGTTTTTGGTGTCTTTTTCCCTTTTTTTCTTTGTTGGTTGCAGTTCCATCTAGATTTTCATATGCCAAATGCATATTGAAGGATTAAAAAAAAACAGAAAACCTATAAAGAGCATATGAACATAAACAAACATTTTTTAAACAAATAACAATTCACTTCTAATACTGACATGTTACCAAGTATTTAAAAAATATATATTATATGATATCCAAAATTATCTATATAGTAAACAATTGTAGATGTCTAGTATCATATTCTATTTGTCTAGGCATCACATATAATGCGAGAAATTCGATTTGCAATAACTACACGAGAACTTATCTATTGACAAGTTTGTGAAACACAACATGAGAGATATGTGTATGAAACACAATGAAATACAATAACATAAATGAGTGGAGTTTGTTTGATAGGTTTCTGAACACTATATATGGATACTTGGAATCAATGAGAAGGCTGTGTGAACAACTTAATGAAGCAAGAAACAATATTGAAGAAATTGGTTGACATAAATGGATAAATCATAAGATTCTATTTATGTTGGTTGGAAACTAGGAAAACGCATGTGCAAAGAACTTTTTCAAGAAAGTATAATTTGTCATTTGCATTTCCATTTTGCAATTACAAAGTTTTGAAGAACATTAAAATCTACAGTGAACATAATTAATGCACTTTTGTAAAATTTCACAACAATGGGTGGCTCTTTAAATACCCCACACATGATTAGTTCCTCAATTGTTTTGGGTGGTGAGAAGAATCTTATGCCACAAGAGTGTTGGAAGTAGAAGATACAATGCAATCATATCTAGAAAATGATACAATAATAAACAATACAAGAGTAATTAATAGTTGTTTGAAAGAATCTGTAGATACAAATCAAATAATAGCCAGTCAACTAAATGAACCAATTGAATTATCTCTAGTATATAAAAGTAAACTTACCACATCTAGATTTGAAATTGTTTTTATTTATATTTGTTCGGGTCAATTCCATTCATTTGAAGTGATCAAACTGCAAATTATCCAAGAGCAGTTGTTAATTTCACATGATAAAGTTGTTGTTATCGTTGCTCAAAATAAATCCCTTCAAGTAGATATTGAAGTTGCAAGCATGCCTCTTGACATAAAACATGCACAAATACCAAATAATAAATGTAAAGGTACATGACATTCAAAATATTTAATATGGCATACTCACTTATAAAGGAATCGGCCATAGCTTCATTCTATGGTTTGGACTCACAATAATTTCAAAGTGACACCAACAATGCCATTACAAATAAAATTATCCATCCAAGTAGTTCTCGAACATGTTGAGATCATTTCCAAAAGAAACATGGAATTTAGTATTAGATCATAAATAACCTTTGACCACAAAAATTATTGACAAGTATAAATAATCAACATGAAAGATAAACAATTTATCAAACAGGATTTTTGACCTATATTCATATTGTTGATGATAGAAACACCATGATCCATTCTCCAAGCCAGTCTCTTAATGGGTCAGGGATTCCATGAAGGAGTTGGATCTTCATCCTTCCAGTTGGATTTAGGGTCTATTTTGAATATTGAAGGGATTATGTTTGTCCTTGGTTTGAAGAAGAACCTACTCTTTGTTTCAGTTTTAGAAGATAAAGGATACATGGTGGCCTATATGGACGGAAAAGCCTTCCTATGGCCTGAGGATGAATATATGAGCACAGTAGTTGTGATTGGAGTTTAAGAGAGAGGTATATACAAGGTACCTAGGAATTACATTCAAGCATTGGTTTATGATACAATTATCTCTTGTGATTTGTGGCATCGAAGGTTTGGACATATTCATTGCAAAGATCTTTCTAGTATACAAAATATCGTAACATGTATGCATGACTTTCATTTTGAAATGTTTCACTAGGTTCCTCAAACAGGTGGTTACCCTTAAATATATACTGAGTACTGTGACAACTACATGACTTTTTTTCACCTTTCTTATCATGAACAATGGTTGTTATCCCGTGGCTACAAAGATATTCATGATGACAGTTTTAGAACCACTAAACATTTTCCTTTAGCCATACTAGTCAGAAGCCAACATGTTTTTTGAGACCCATTCTATGGAGAGTAGGTGTAACTTATTATCTACCCCATCCTAGAGGATCACACTATGGTCATATTACCTCCTTCATCCTAGAGGAATTTTCAATTGAGAGAATTGAACTTATTAGAAATTCAGACATCCTCCAGCCTTTATATGGTAAAAATCAGTTACCTATCTCTAAATAGACTTAGTGATGTTGAAAAAGGTTCACCTCATAGTTCATTCTTTATGTTATCACTACATAAACCCATCCATTTCATTCTCTATGCATAATGATAAGAAAAATACAAAAATTACAGGTATTTTGGGACATTGTTTAGAGAAATCAAGATGAATTTCCATGGTTAGGCACATCCATACCAGATCCTAAGAAGGATGACCTCCTGGGAATGAGTGCTAATTTTTTTAATTTGTTTATGATTTTGAGCCAATGAAACGAAGGACTTAACATAATACAATGTTGCTTCTATCACAGAAGCAGTAACCATTCCAAATAAATCAGATTTTACATACTATAGGTTTATCTCATGTATAGATTTCACGTCAAAAAAAGGGTTGATTGTGCACTAGTTTGCCCATAATTGGAGATAAATATGGTCTACTTCTTCTAGAATATAGGTATGATCTTCAATCCTACTCAATCCCAGAAATATCCCATGCTTGACAATGAGGATTTTAACCTTCTTTCAAATTTGTTCTTCTTCCCAAAATTGAAGAAAGTTGCTATCCTAAAGCTTTGTCGATCAAGTTTCCACCAACCATTTCAAGGAGGAAACGATATCCTTCAAGACAATGGTATCTACATCAAGGGTTTTGTTCAACCATTGGTTGTGCCGTAGTTAAGGTTATACGAAATGAGACAAAAGTATCCAATTTTTTTAAACTAACAATCGAATGTGTACCTCACCTAAACAAGTCATTTCTTGTTAGTTAACTAAATTGGCTTGGAACCTAGGAGTATAAACAATTAACATAGTTGCATGGAGGGAAATCAAGGATTTGGGTCATCTAAGGACAAAGACAGTTGGAAAATGCAAAGACACAATTAGAAAATTACTACTGCAAATCATATGAGTCAAAGACACAGTTGGAAAATTCAATAAATTAGTTATACCTTTGTCTATAAAAATGAGTACTTGAGCTTAAATATTTTGAAATTTCTTACATGCTTGGTCCTTATCTCTTGCAAGAACCACTAGGTTCTTGTACTTTTACTAAAAAAATTGATATGTGTGTGTATATCAAACTGAATTTTTTATCAGGGACCATGCACTCTAAGTAGGTGTACACAATCCATATTTGACCTCCCCAAGTTCATCTTATCCAATGATGGATTTATAATGGTACCTTAGATTTAGAAAACAAATAATGGCATGAATAATCCAATCGAGTTCGTTTTTCCATTGATTATCAATGATTTTCCAAGGAGGTGGATATTTATTTACTTTATTCTTGTTTGTTTCCCTTAAATGATATTTGACATGATCCATGGCCAACTTATACCCATCCATTATCCACAACGCTTAAATAACAATCTTTGATACTCTAGACTAAAAAATGATATCAATTTTTTTGTTGCAAATTTCCTTGCTATTACCCTTGTTGTACCACTAAGGCTAACCCACTCATCAGAAGTAAACATTGTCCCCCTTAGGTCATAAAAATTAGGGCCTTTGAATCCTTTATCACATATTCTATGACATCTAAAACAATTTAATAGTAATGTGAGAAGGAAATATTGGAATTGATATCTATGTTATACCACCATCTAGCCATTTATTTGAAATTTAATTCCTTGTATTGCTTCTTACACTAGCTCTTAGTTGTGGATTGCTTTTCAATAGTAGGTGAGGAAATGGGTGCCAAAACCCCATCAATTTAATTGAATTTTGGTGTCATTCTGTCATGAAGTGGAGCAATATATCTAAGGGCATCCCTAACAAAAGGGGTTAGAGGGGGATCCTTCAAAACTGGAGTTTCATATGTCTACAATCTCTCTCCTACTCCCTATGTTAGCTTCAATCTCCTAGTTTTTGGCCTATTCTGTTAGGTATTACTCAATATAGATCGAAATTTTTTCCAATATTGAAGTTATCATTAGTGCATGGCTTAATTTTCTCTCATGCACTAGCTAAGTTCTCTTCCATCCTATGAATTCCCCATTTTTTAGTTTCATTAAGGGGATTCTAGTCAAATTTATCAACCCCTAAATGAGCTATTTGATCCATTCTGGGCATGGTTTTGGCAATGTTGTGCATAGAAACAACCCTAAACTTTGAAAAAACTAAAGTTTAGGCCCTAGATTAGCAACACATGGATATATTTGACTAAATCCACGTGTAAAGGGAGCCTCAACTATGCGGTGTGGACAACCAAATGGTGTAAATAGAATATCATATAATAACCAAGAAATCTATTATTCAAAATAGAACATCTAATGCTTAGTCTACCTCGTAAATTTCAAAGATAAACAAACCCTAGTAATTCCTTCTTCAAGAAGCTCACATAAAATATTTATCATAAACAAGGGACTAAAATTTACAAGTTGCATCACTATTTTTCTTCATTGTTATAAACCACAACTTGATGACAACTTATTGCATATGGTGTGAATAATGAGTTACTTGGTTTAGATAGGATGTACATTAGCTTCCATGGACCCATAGTAGTCTTGGTTTAGGTCTCAAATGGGTCTTCAGTGACTTTGTCAATGCAAGTGACCAAACCTTCACCTTAGGGTGTAATCAAATCCAAAAAAATCTCTTTTCTAGCCCAATATGAGTCAAACTTGTGATTCAACAAGTTTCACTCACAATCCCCTTGACATTGATATACACACACATATTCACACCATTGGTTTATCAAATAATTCCATCACAAATAATAGATTGACATGAAAACACTAGCTCAACAATCCATCCTTGCATCAAAGGTCTAAACATACGGGATGTATTCAACATTCATTGTTGTAGCTACAATGAGACACTTTTCAAACCTTGATCTGGTCTTGGATTTTTTGAACTGTATTCAACTAGATTTTTCTTCTTTTGATTGAAATGCTTGTGATGAATACATGCAATACAATTATTTGATGTGAAATATTACAATGTGGTATAAGCATCCCATAAGATATGAGAGCATCCTTATAAGAGTAGTATGAAATTCTACCAATTTTCAAGCAGTTATAATTCTTTTGGACTGCTAGATGGAGTTACAAAGGAACCAGTGTTGTTCCACTTCAATCATGGGATATTCTCATTAATTTCCCGCCATCACACTAGGAGTGAAACCTACTAATACAAATCCACTAGGACTAGATGATAAATCAAATTCTAGATTAATGTTTAACCTAACTTACCAACTTATTACTATGAATTTTATATTCATATGCTTCATAGGTTGTTTATGCCATTGGTTCTTGAGATCTAGGATGTATGGACTCAATGATTTCTGCATGAAGCTAGTACATTGAACATTTTGTTTTTATTGGGGTCTTTTGAATGCACTCACGGGTTGTTGAATTTCAAATGAGTTTGTAGGGTCATCCGGGAAAGAGTTATATTTGAACCAAGTCTTATTTTCCAGTTTGAAGAAGTATATGAAAATGACAACCAATGTTTATGTATGTTCCCTTCTGGGACCAATTGGTTTTGGTTTGGGACAATTTGGATTGTGATTGCAAAGGTGAATTTTATGTATTGGGATGGAAAATATCTCTAGGTAACCTGTCAGCTATGTTCAGACTCAACCAAGCAAGTTTGAAATTCACAAAAAAAAAATATCACATGTAACATATTATCACCAATGCAAACAATGATTTTTCCATGTACCCATTACCTGAAAGACAACATGTATTTCAAAAGGTGGAGAGTAAGTATATTTGACACATGCGCCTCCTCTAATGGCCTCAGAACCTGTCTTAGGGCATGCTAGAATACAACGAGTGTAGGTGAGGCCTAATGTCATACAAGCACTACTTGAAGGATTTTCTTTGAGTTAGCCTCCACCCAAAATACAATTTCATTTGATCATTTTTTTGGGAAAAGCTTTAAAGTGTGGAATATAGTTGTTTATTTATTGGAAAGTCATGCTACATCATTTCCTTAGGAAATGTGCAAGTTAGAGGCACTTTCTTAACTATATTGTATGTTGAATGAGGAATTTGAAAGCTATGGATTATGGAAGAAAGGGGAAATCACTATTGAAACATGGGAAAGAGAAACAAATTAACATTAAAGGCAAATGGACAACGTGTCAAAAGAAAATGCCTAATCATGTACATAATTTATGAAAACTCCTTGACAATATCCTTGGGGATGACTTGAACTATCCTGTCATTATCATTTGTACCCCGAAAAGTGTCAATAAAAGTTAATATATAAGATTGGGGGTTTAGAAATATAATTTGAACAGAATAAAATCTTGTTAACAGAAGTTATCTATGTACCCATATAATTACAAAAAATTGTAGGTTTATGTCTTCGTAATTCCCTTGATTTGTAACCTAAAAAGTGAAATTCAAAGATAATATATAAGTTCATGAATTTAGAAATATAATTTAAACAAAATAAAATCTCGTTAACAAAAAATATCGATACATGTGTGACTACTAGAAACTATGCTGGTATTATCTCTTCAGAATGTCCATGATTAGTACCTTAAAAATTGAAATTCAAAGGAAATATATAAGTTTGGGAATTCATAAATATAGTTTAAACATAATAAAATATTCTTAATAGAAAATATTGATACATGCGTGACTATTGGAAAATGTGTAGGTATTGTATCTTCAAAATGTCCTTGATTAGTACCCTAAAAATTGAAATTAGAAGTCAATATATAAGTCTAGGGATTTTAAAATATAATTTAAAAGGAATAAAATATTTTTAACAGAAAATATTGATACATGTGCGACTACTAGAAACTGTGTATGTATTATCTCTTCATAATGTCGTTGATTTGTACTGTTAGCTTGAAAAATCCCTAATATGTAAGAGTCACTGAATAAAAATTGTCACCGAGTTATTTGCAATTTCAAGTAAATATCCATATAGTAATACTTGTGTCACCTTTGCAGCAGGATGTTCATTATAATAGAATGTTATGCGAAGAAGAAGGAATGCCCATTTAAGAATGATGGAAATTGCATAAGTTCAAAGAAATATATGGACGTGAGGCATTTTAGCTCAAATTAATAAAATGTACTTTTTTAACATTAGTCATATCATGGTTGCATACCTCACTGAAGCTTTGCATTTCATAGGCAATGAGTTGTTGACATGTATCTCTACAACATGTTGTATATTCCATAAGTTTCGATTGATCCATCTTATTCAACAAAGCATATGGAATGTTCATAAATTGATCAGCTTCCGCAATAGGTGAATGTGGCCTCTTCCCTAAGCTGAATTCCACCCCTACCAAAGAAGAAGAAACATGTTCCCTTATCTTCTCCCTAACCTGATTTGCCTCATTGGATGTAAGGGATAACTCATATGGAAGTGAAACTAGTCTAAGTGCTAAACGAGGTTTTGGAGCCCTAAACCCAACATCTCACATAGAATCAAGTCACTCATATGTACGACCTTTTCCATACCCATAGAACTTGGATCCTGTATCTATATAATTCAGGTCCACATGCTCTCGAAATTGAGCATACAACATCCTGGGAAAACACTGAGGGACCTCATCATTCTTGGGGAACTTTCTGTATGCATATAGGAACTTCTCATAGATAAAAGGTGCAATGTTAGGATCATTAAATATTTCAAACTTCAAACGGTTTTTCTTCTTCGGGTCACAAGTCAAGCAATGACAAGGTCATTTCTTTAGTGACCTTACTTTTAACTTAAGCATAGGAGTGGATACACATAACTGATGCTCTCCTCCTATGCATCATATAAAAAAAACATGGGTTGAGCATTCAACCCCACGATATGTCTATATTAAACTCTCCAAATTGTGCAAAAAATTTTGGAGACACTCTCGGCTAGGGCTAGCAAGATTTAAACTTTCCAACTCATAACACAATTTTATGAAATGCTCCCTCATCCCATAAATAATAAGCATCAAGATGTTGTTTTCCCAAGGCATCTCCTTTGGTATATCTCTAGGATGGATGTAAATAGGTTTATAGCTTGGATTTCTAGCAAACTGTTGTGCCCTACGACCTCTCCCACTCGAAGGAGGTATCACAAGAGGGGGACCACCAAAAACTGTAATGTGTTATAATATGTACACATAGTCAAACAAATGCAAATAATTTCCAAGTAAAATTCATATCTAAAACATATCTGTACATTAAAAAATACCTAGTGGAAAAACTATCTCATCCCTTCTCGAAGTAAAATTTGTTAACTGTACAACATCATGAGTCATTCTCCAAGCCAATCTTGTGCATCCAAGATTGGGACTCATGTCTTGAGGTAGAGAGATTGAGTTGGACTCCATAACTTAAAGTAGATTCTTAGGTTGGACCTAAGGATAACTAATCCTTCAGTTATAAAGGTTATTCCTCATGTGTTGAGGTAAATGCTTTGATTTATTAAAGTGATGATATTGTAAGGTCTTGTTGGACAAGGCTTCAGACTTGTATGTGTCAAGTCATGATTCTCATATGGACCTACAGCTATAGTAGGTACCTATGAGGTGTACCTCCAATTATAGAGATAGTTGATTCTCATGTGGACCTCCAGTTATAGTAGGTATCCATGGGGTGGACCTCCAGTTATAGAGGTGAATTATTTGCAAGTTGAATCATTAATGTTGTGTGATATATTACTAACCATGGTCATTAGAGATGGATAAAGCTATTAAGTCTCTCTAGATACTGGCTGGCCACCTCTAGAGTGAATTACTTTAGAATATGGTCATTTGGTCTAAGAATAATATAATATGATCACAACATCAAACAAATATTCTTAGTGTAATATGATATGATAGATAATTAAAGTTAGCACATATTGATCATGCGGTAAAGATAAGTGACAAAGAGATAAAAGCATAGAGAATAAGAGAATTTGAATTGATCATGAGATGTCTAAGTGAAACTCGAATTGTTATGAGCTTCAGTTAAAGCTTCGACTAAATAACAATGTATGCCTTAGTTAAAGCTTTAGTTAAATATCAATGTATGCATCGTTTAATTAAATGAGAACTCAAGTGGTCACTTCAAGTAAATCAATCAACATGATTTCAGTTAATATGAGTTAATCAAGTGCCAATAAAGAAGGATTAGTTAACGAAAGTGTTTTGCATTGATAACACTTTAGTTAAACTATAAGACGACACTTTAGCTAACAAAATACAACAGTTCAATTAATTTAGTGGTCGCATGACGCCACTTGATTTAATGCATGATCACACTTAAGTTATCATGTTAGATAAGTGATCATACAATAAGTTAGAAGGCTATTTTAGTTTGGATTCACTCAATCATGATTTAATGCTCAAGGTAAAACAAAATTATGCATCATGTTTGCAGGATTGAAGAAACCAAAGCACAAGATATTTTTCTCAACAAGGAAATTCACTACTCTCTTCATGTGGTGCACTATTGTCATACCACCTTCACTATTGTTTGCATGGCAATGTTTGTAGCTTTTTATTAATGTGTTGGGAACATGGCAAAGAGATAAAGTTGATCTCTATTCTCACTTATCTTGCAATCGAGGAGTCAAAAGCAATATGCTATTGTGTAAAAGACATTCTCTGGAATCTATCATAATTATACTCTAAATATTTGTTGGGGTTTTTCATCCTAATAGTTTTGAGGGTTTTCCCCATAGTACATCTTGTGTTGTTTTTGAATGTTTTCATGTGATTGAATGGTTCATTGATTCAAGTATTCAGTATTTCAACACATAAAGGTTTAAAGTTCAAAGTTCATCATATTTGCTCAAAAATTAACATGGTATTAGAGATAAGGACGTGAATAAGATGAGTTTTGCAAGAAAACTAGAAGCCTATGTAGATCCTGAGGAGTTGAGCAAAAGACTTGAGGGCCATGGCATCGATCTATATTCAAATGAAAGATCGTCTTGAGGGTACTTTGAATTTCAACACTTGGAAGGTGAGGGTGTTGAACATCCTAGAGGAATATGGCTTAGATGGATATGTATTCCACAATGGTGAAGGAGCCTACATCAAATGCAGGGCACATCAACTTCAAGAAGATCAAGACCTAAAGACTCTAGTAACCTTCACAAGGAAGCAAAGATCAAGAGGGATCCCACAAAACAATAAAAGATAAGTATTTGTATTTTGATTATCATATGTTCTTATAAATCAGATCTAAATAAGTTTTGGATGTTTCATTACAATTATATAGATACATGTATTCGTAGAATTAGGAAGAATGTTATGGTATAACAAGTTGAGCATACAATGTCTTTTATTGGCAAATAGTAAAACTCATAAAGTACATGTTATAATTAAATAAAGAAAAATATATGTCTTCATAACAGTACATGAGATATGAATGGTGGTTATGTTGAGACATTAATTAATATATGTACATAACCGTTTGAACCATTTCCATTAGATTGAAGTATTCATATGATTGAATTTCATGATTATGCATTGTCGCTAACCATTAAACTAAATTTAACTTGCAGGGAAAAACCATATGCTATGACCTACAAGCAGATAATGACAAGTATTGAATGTGAAGTCATTCTGATGGTAGATCCCAAAAGAGAGCAGAATGCTCTGAAGTGGGAAGCTTCTAGGAGCATATTGGAAGGTTCCTATGTTTCTATGGAAAGAAGCCTCAAACGATATATANAAAGAAGCCTCCAACAATATATATATATATATATATATATATATATATATATAAGCCTTAATGCTATTCTACAAAAAGAAGACTCTTGAATATCTTTGGATATCCTGTTTGCAAGAGCTTCAATATGATACAAACATGGAGGAGCATGAGACTCCCATGTTGAAGGACCCAGATTCCAATTCTCCCCATCCATATGTTGAGAGGGAGAAGTCAGATTCGCTAGCTCTTGAAGAACCAAAAGAAATGGTTGATGAACCTCCTGCTAAGAGGAGACCTGCATGGTGCTTATATTCAAAAGGAAGCAAATCATAGTATTCAAGAATCTTGGCATGATTCTTGGGATTAGAGGTGTGGCAAAAAACTGATGAGAATTCCCTCAGCCAAGGAAAATACTTAGTAGAGATCTTGAAGAGATTTAGGACAATGGACTTGTTGTAGCTGCAACATTTTCCCAAAATTCTAAAAAATTTTAGGACCCTCCTCTACTTTGAATTAGTTTGAGTTTCTTCCTTATTTTGGTCTAAGGACTTTTGAGACGTTTTTCAGCACTTGGTTTGCTCTATCAACCGATCTGATTTTCTTCCTTAATGCTTAAAACAATCCCATGTGTAATTGAGTTTATCGTTGCTTTTTTAATACTTTTGAAGCCTTCCTAAATCAAAAGTTGGTTCATTTGAATTTCCCGCCGTTGCGGAGGTCTGTGCCTTGTATTTTTCCGCCGTTACGGACGGTTTTTTGGTGCTTCGTCGATCATTTTCCTAGCCGCCATTGCGGACGGATCCTCATTCTGGCTTTCGCCGTTACGGATCAGTCCGGGTTTTGATTGTTTGGTTTTCATTGACTGTGTATCGGAGCCGTTTACCTTCGTTCTCTCCGCCGTTGCGGACAGTGTCTCGTTGCGAATGTCCGTCGTTGCGGAGGAGTCTAAGCTATCATTCCCCGATCCTAAAAGCCATCCAATATCTGATCATTGGTTTTGTTTCGCCTTACCTTTTCGCCGTTGCGGAGGAAGTTTTCATTCATTAGCCGATCCTCTAAGCTTCCGACGTCTGATTATTATTTTCACGCACCTTGCTCACCGTTGCGGACGGGTTGGTGCTATGGCTTTCCACCGTTGTGGAAGGTTGTGGGTTCTTACCCTCCGATCCGGATTTGCTTCTCGCCGATCTATTAAGTCGTCACACGTGCGGCCCAAGTTTATATATTCAGGGACAACATTTTATTTTTCTATTATTGTTTTTATGCCCAGCGCTGTCGTCTTCTCGAAGGACCCTGCTGTCGGTACAGTTGCATCTAGGTGGAAAACGTGGAAGCTTGGATGTCGTCGATCCGCTCATCCTCCCGTTGATTGAGTGCATTTGCCAGGTAGGCTCCTTGGCATTTTCCTCCTTTTCCATTTATGCTATTTAGTGGTTTCCTACGGTGGTATGGTTTTCCCCAACCGTTTTTCCTCATACCGCTAGGTTTTGAGCCTTGGTCTTATCTTTTTGCCACGGGAGGGTAGTATAACCGTCGAAACCCCCAGGTTTTCCATGATTGTGTTTACAGCCCCGCGCAGAGAGAAAAAAGGGGGGTTCGGTGCGGACGACCGTTCCGCATCAAAACCCCTGTGCAAGGAGGTTGAGTAGGGGCAGGTTGAAGGCCATATCTCCCTATTAGACTTAAGCAGTTTGGTGCTTCCCAGTTTTATGTCTTACGCTGTCCCGAGCACCCTATTCACGCCCAAGTTCAAGCCGCAGCCGGGGAAAAGGTTTTATTGCGACAGCCTGTAGTTGACCACTTTTTGCTCAGGCAGTTCCTTTCTTAGCAGCTGTTTGACCTATACTTTTCCGCGTGCTGTTATTCCAAAACCCCAACCTGTGAGAGGGTGTATCGCGGCACTCTTTCTGCGTGGTTTTGCCCCTATCCGTATCGCGAATTGATTTGCTAATGGCACCCGTAGGGAGTGGAATGTGGGGTTGAGTTGATGTTATTAATTTTTGCCTAGCTATATGGTTGAATTGTTGGTATTAGAAGCATGGGTGACTTGCGCAGTCATACTGCATAGAGTTACCTTCAATCATCTCATTCGTCGCTATACCTAGACTAAACCCCTGCACTCTGTGCATTGCATTTTAAATGGTCTAAGGGTTAGAATTTTTGTTGTACATAACGTATAGGAAAATAGCACATAGCGTAGTAACTTAGTTTTAATGCTGGCCCGAATATAGCTGATAAATTACTCAGTATCATGTAGCAGCAATAGATTGCTTACTTTATTGCACAGGATTGAGTTTGCTTCATACTAGGTATAGATAAGGTCACGGAATACTACACACCAATTTCAGCAGTTCTGATAGCCAGAGCATTTTTGGGTTGTACATGCATGCATTTGTTGCTCTACTTGCTATCACATTAAACGCATGAAAATGGCATTTTGCATATAGATGTAATGTTATTGCAGTCTAGGAGATGGTTGATGTGATGTTTTAATATCATACAGAAATGTTTTGCATCGTGCTGAGATATAGACAAGAGCACTAAATAGTGTGCATTTGGTCAGTCAAGTTATGCAAACTTATATCTCTGTTTCATTAACTAGTTGCTGCCATGATATATACAGAAAGAATAAAGTGCTGCACACTGTCATGCAAATGTATGCACCTTGAATGTCTCAATATTACAATGTTATATATGGCAGGAAGAAGCCGAGTTCGCCATGTCCAAAAGACAAAAGAAGAAGGCCCCAATGATGGAAGAAATACCATAAGCCGAAGCTGAGACAAAGACTGAATATATATATGAAGACACCCAATGTGCTTCTGGTGTTGAGCCAAGTACAAATGGGGTGACATATACAGATTGATTTCCCGAAGGGAGGTGCCCGAAACGGGCCTCGAAGAAGAATCTATCTATGCTAACATAGATAAGTCTTCTATCATGAAAGTTGCCACTAGACCAGAGCTGTTCCCATGCTCTGAGGTAATTGGATGGATTTTGCCCCATGTAAATACAACCACAATGATCATAGGAAACACTGAAGGACAGGGCTATGCTAAGTTTAGCCCTGGATATGTGGCATTGGCCTATCACCTACCAGAACCCCAGGTTTTCTTATCTGACGATTGGCTGGACAGCATCAGAATGGACCTGGTGGAAACTCTCAAGAAAATGCTCTTGCAGGGAAAGCTGTACCGATATAGACAGTCCGGTGAGTATGATACAGCGATCTTGAGAGTTCCCTACAGGTTTATAGCACTGATGCTAAATAGGATCTTTGGAAGAGCTCATGGCAGACTCTTCAAGCTTGAATGGATACCTATTATCTTTCATGTGGCAACCCAAGGAACAATCTTCAATTGGGCCAGCCTTGTGTCAAGCAGTATGTCCTCTTGCTTGGCTGTAGCCTTGGGAGGAGAAGCTCAGAAAAGGTCCGAGTTTTACATGAGTTCAATATTGATAGATTGCATACTGTGTAACCAGCCTTTCCCCGATCTCAAATGCATATGGGACAGGGAAATAATGCCTGTGTATGCCGCGTATAGACCATTGTGGGCTAACCAATACCATAACCATTACACAGAGGTCTGCGAGCACTTCATTATGCCCCTCTACATGCTCATTTTCCGGAAGGAATGTGACTGTATGTCAGAAGGTGCCATGCAGGTAATAGGAGAATATGTTGATTATTTCTTCACTGAAAATGGCATGTACATCCGAATGTATGGAGGATCAAAGACTCCTTTACTATTGCCCAAATATGCAACAAATTATATAGTCCATAAAGAGGCAATCAAGCAGGTGTTCATTGACGAAATAGGTAGTTTCTTGTTCCAACCCAAGAAGACTGCATACCCTCCTTTACCATTTAGGCTAGGTAGCTACAAGTTCACCAGGGTGAAACAAGCTGCCGAATTCATAGAGGAACTAGGGAAGTTCCATTTTGGTAAGATGCCTTTCCGGCGAAATGATACTCTCGGTAAAATAGCGGAGCACTGTAAAGAGCATAAGGTGTTTTTCGAATACACCCATCATTTTGATAAGGAAGAATCTATCTTCTGGAATGCTCCAAATATGACAATGCTCATGAGAAGATTTAAGAAGAAAATCACCACCATAGGTGGGAAAGGTGAGGAGCAGAGAAAGGCTGAAGAAGGAATTAAAAGGAGGAATGAAGAAGCTCAGAGGTTGGAAAAGGAAGCTGCAGAGTGGCTGCAGAAGGGAGAAGAAGAGAAAAGTAAAGCTGCTCAAGAAGCAACTAAGAAAGCTGCCCAAGAAGCAGCTGAGATAGCAAAAGAGGCAGCCAAAGAAACAGAGGAAGCAGCTAGACAAGCAGCTGAAGAAGCAAAGAGAAAGCTTGAGGAGGAGCTCCAAAGGCAGGAGGCTGAAAGAATAGAGTTGACACAACAGTCAGTCTCTGAAACAGCAGCAGGGCAGACTCAGGAGGATGAAAACCCCGAGGTGTAGACCTCTCAAGTGCCTGCTACTAGCACCCCTGTGGCCCCTACGCTCCAGCTAGTGCAGAAAAAGGGAGAAGAAGTCCTCGACTTCAATACTGTCTATTATGATAGGGCTACCAAGAGAATAATGAAGAGGACGGAAAGGAAGGTAGAAGTAGAAGGTATGCCGAGCAAAATGATAACAGATACTACTGTTATGCTGGGAACGGACCTAGATCCAAGGCTTACCCTGAGGGCCGGAACTGCAATACTACATGCTTCAGAGGATAACATAGACAGGGTAATGACTGAACTGGAGTCATACAAGAAATATTCAGCTCAACTAAAGGATACCCTGAAGAGAGAAAGAGAGGAAGGAAACAGGCTAAAACAGAAATTTGAACACTTACAGAGGGAGATGAAGACTGCTGGAGCTGAATTACAAGCTTTACATGAAGAGAGGCAGGCTCAAGAGACTACACAAGAACACCTTGAGAAAATGCAAGCTGAAGATCAAGAGTTGAAGAAGGAGAAGGAGCAGTTGCTGCGAAAGGTGGAGGACCTAGAAGAACAGATGAAGATCCTTGAGTAGGCCAATGATTTGCATTCCCAGGAACTAACAAAGCAACATTAAGAGCAGCTTGCCTCTCTGACCGCTAATCTGGAGGCAGCAAAGGAACAACAAGTAAATCTGTAGCCTTTCAAGGAACATATCCTGGCTCAGAAGGCTAAAATGCTACAGCTGCAGACCGCTCTGGAAGAAGAGAGATGCAAGGTCCTTCAGATTGATACCCGGTTAGGGGAAATCATGGAGACCTCCTCCTACTTCGTCGACAGATCCTAGGAGGTTCTTGAAGTTTTGAATGCCAGAATGGCAATGCTGGAGAACAATGCGGAGACTCCAGCAGAGCTACCATCCAAGGACCATCAAGCCCTAAAAAGAGATCGTGACTTAGTAGAGTTCGTCGTCAGCACCACGGAAGACTTTAAAAAGACCGTCAAAAGAGCGCAGGGAGCATGCTCAGAATACTTCAAGAGGCTCCTTAATACATTCAACTGGTGCCAAACAGACGCTGAACACAAGCTTGATGAGTTCCCAGACCATGAAACCTTCATGGAGATATTGCAGAGTAGGTATCAGGATGCAGAGGCCAAAACGCAACAGATCAAGGCCATTGATGACCTGGTTTTGAGGAATGAAGTGGGCCACCCAGCCGTTAGTGTGAAATTCTTGGAAGACCAGCTTCGTTTGAGCCCAGCAAGGATTGAAGCTATTAAGAATCAAGCCAAGAAATTTGAGATAAGCATTCAGTTTTTGGAGCCTAGCACTTTTGAAGGCATCGCAAGTGAAGCTGCAGCGTGGAGGAAGTTCCTAGAAATCCAAGCAGGGCCCTCTTCTTGAGGGATGACTCACCTTTGTATTTTGTAATATCTATAAAAAAAAGTAAGCGTTGGGAAAATGAAAGGTTGGGAAGCCCAAAGGCTACTTTGGGCAGCCCAACCATTTGACTCTTGTGTATAAATATGATAGATAAAGAAGAAAGAAGGGCTTTTTCCCCAGTAAGACTGGAGGATGTATTGTAAGAAGAACTATTTCCTTTTGCAACAAAATTCACAGTTTGCCGGTTGGATAAAGAGATGTGAAATTTCCTAATATTATGCAATGGATGGCGGAAAGATGAACTACTTTATTTTTTAGCTTGTGTCCATGAATCGTGAGATTGTTCTAACTTTATGGCCTATGCTTTGTTGGATAATTTCTGATTTATTTTTGCGGAAACTTCACTAAGAGTAATGTATGGTGCTTATATAACAATGAGCTATCTGATTGTTAGAATATTTTTCGTTCGTGTGTTGTAAATATGAATATCAGCTATCTGTAATTTATGTTTATTATAGATGGAAATCACACATTACTCACAAATAATCGTTCTTTTGGCTCCTCGGGGATAGATAGATAGGTGATTATATAGTTAATTGATTTACTTCATGGCTGCATATGTGATTTAGATGTTTGTGAACCTAAGACGAGAGGTAAGAACCTGCGCATCACATTGTGTAGTTCCTGGCATCTTTATTACCCTGCATTCGTTAGTTAGGCATTTGAATTGCATACATTAAGTCAAAATAACAAAAAACTCGGTGGACCGGGCCGCAACCGGTAAAACCCTTGTTTGTTACCTTAACCTACGGTAGCCGGACCGCAAACCGGATGGATTCCCTACACCAAACAGTCAACGGGCTAGTTGGGAACGTTGATTGGGGAGAATCCTTTACTGTTGTCACCTGCAAATTTCCAGGCCCCAACAGGACTGTAAGTCCATGGCCACACATGGTGATGAATCTGAAGCTAATTCTTCTTCAAATTTGGAGGATCTCAAAGACAATTAAGCAGATTCTAGATCTACTTGATTAGAACTTGGCCGAATATATACTTTGCATTCAGTACATAGACATGTACAATAAAGCATGTGTTGTGGTACCTACATGGTACGTTTGGATATGGACTCAAATATGTCTCGGATAGGTTATATACAAGACATGGTGCAACAAAATAGTAGTGTAACTCTAGCACATATACACATATGAGAAATTTGACAATATAGTTACTAAGCCTTTATCCAAAGTAAACTTGAGTATTTTTGGGACGAGCTTAGTGAAGCTCAAAAAGATTCCTCTAGTTGAGATGGAGTATTGATGTTTCTCTAGAGGAAACAATAGATAGATAAAATCCCCATCAATTAGTCATGTGGGACATAAGATTTATTCACATCGATAAGTCATGCAATGATACATGGCTCAAACACCGGTTAGCCATATAGTATTATATGGCTCAGGTTAAGCCATATAGTGGGATATGGCTCAAACTATCTATGTAGTGGTACATGGCTCAGTTAAGCCATGCAGTAGATAAGCCACTCAGTTTCAGATAGCCCAGATATGTTATGTAGTGGTACGTGGCTTGGTTAAGTCATGCAACAGATAAACCACTAAGTTTCACATAGCTCAAATTAGTCACGGTACATTTAGACAACCAAGGGTTGTAGTATCTTTTGTGGAGTACACCCACATGAGTAGAGACATAGTAAATCCCTCAGATCACTATAAGATAATAGTCAAGGTCTCTAAGACTGTCAAATACTATCAGATACTCAAGGGAGTTATAGTGAGGACTGCCAGGGAGTATTCAACCTCTTGGAGAGGTAAGATGGTCCTATAGTTGGCTAATGGGGTACCGTGATATAGAAAAAGAAAATGAAACCACTTTGAAAGTGGTCAGGCCTTGGAGGACATCACAGAGAATTGAAAGTTCATAGATAACTTCTCCAAACTGTATAAGATTCTAAAGAAGTCAACAACTGTTGAAGATCGACAAAATAAATTTTTCCTTCTGTAAGGAAATTACACATTTGATATGTTGTATTCGATGGATAACAAATCCATGGTTTCTAGTTTAGGGAAACTAGATGAGTCATATTTTGGATCATATCCAATAGATGATACCCTGAATAAGTAGCTTATTGGTTTCTTAATGTATTTAATACATAGTAGGCATGTTGTACTACAGAAGCAAAGTATATTGCTTTGCTAGTACTAGCTGTCGAGAAGTGATGTAGCTTGGGAAGCTACTTGTTGGGGTTAAAAGATTGAGTCTACAGTCATTCACTGTGACAATCAAAGTTGTATCAATATTTCCGAAAATCCCTTTGTTTCATGTTAAATCAAAACACATTGAGATGGAGTGTCACTTCATCATAAACATGGTCTAGTAAGGTAAATACTTCAGTACATTGCTATTGAAGAGCAGATTGCAAGATTGCAGATGTGTTAACAAATCCTTTGTCAGTGACGGAGTAATACATCATTCAAAGTATTTCCTCATGGATATACCCATGCAACCCCTACCAAGTCATTCTATAAATTAAAACAAACCCCAAGGGATGAATACATATAGATCCATGTGTATCTCAAACTAGTTGGATGATGTAAGAGAATAAATGATCTTTTAACTAAATGAAACTAGAATCATTCAACTAGATATTTTGTATGTGAAGTTCGTTGCCAAGATAAAAATTGTAATGATAATTTTATCTTCACGTGATGTTGACCTCCCTTTCTCATATCATTGCATCATTCCTCTTTAAACTCACAATAACTAGCTCTTTACATAGGTGCATAGTAAAGAGGTAAAGACTCGTAGTACAATATGATGCCCGATAATATAGATAATTATATATAATAAAATAAAAATAGGAATAAATGATTGACTTTGTGATTTAGGCACGGGGGCTTCACTTAGTGAACCTCTCACATAGCACGTGCAATCATGGAATATTAAAGAATACCCTTTATTTTAGTAGATATTGGTCCAAACTCCTTTTGTTGAAACCCCCTCCCAATACCTAAAACCTCCCCACCACTTATTTTTATACCCTAATCCTTATAAACTCCCCTAACCCCCCACCCTAAACCCCTCATCCCCCCCAATACCTGCAATATATTGGCCTGATTTTTAAGAAATTTAAAACCCACAATATGAACTAACGTGCTAGGATATTGGTCAACAAGTGAATCCCCCGTGGATTTAGGCAACATGATCCATGCATGTTAGAGGGATAGTGTCGAACAATTATCTTTCCACATCTAAAATTGAAGTAATATCAATATTCCATCATATTAATTTTATGAAGCTTCATGGAAACATAGTAAACATCCCACTCTACGTCTCTCATGTTCCCAAAAAGGCAATGTGATAAACCTCCCACTGAATATCTCAGAAAGGTGGAAGGTGTGGGGGGATGAGCTCATACCCTATCACAATGAGTACTATCATTGCAATGCAAACAACTTCAAATGACCACCTCTTTGAGAAACACGCTAAAATGAAAAAGGGGTCATTTCTTGGAAAAGAGGGGAATGTTTCCCTCTTAAGCATCACATTTTGGCATCCCTGTTGACCAATAAAATAAAATAGAAAGGAAAAAAAAAGTCATTTAGACCCAAAAATTGCCAACCAAGTTTTAATATTTCTCATTTCATTTTTAATTTTTTATTTTATCTACTTGCAAAGTGAGTCAATGACTAAGAGGGTTTCTCCATGACAACTTTTATTTGGTTGTGGCACCTCCCCTCGTGATTAAGTTTTAACTTTCCCATGATTCATCTCAACTATGCACCATGTGATTATGATGTAAAGGGTTCTAGTTTGGCATTTTCCCACAGGCCATGACCCACGATTTCGAATTATCATCTTAGTGCCTACACTATAAATTGTGCAATCACCACTACAGTCCTTGATTGTGTCTAGAGTGAGCAAGGTAGTCGCAATCCAATATAGACTTGGGGAAGAAGGTTAGGCTAAGTGTTCAACAATTATTGGTAGGCATATTGTAGTTATTTAATATCATTCTTGACTCCTATTATGGAGGTCATTTATTACATTAATTTAAATGCTCCGAATCTTGGAGAAATATATGAGACTTTTAAAAGAATGTTGGATCATATGAGGGTATCCATTCACCAAAGGGAACTTTCATTAGAGTTCTATACAAACCAAATTTGACCCAACATTCTACAAAGATGAGATCACATGAACACACCTTTGCACATGGCAATGTATGCACTTAACCCAAATCAATATGTGGAAAGGCCCATGAGTGTTGCTCCCATTAATGATCTTGAGCTAAAGAATAGTTTTCAAGTTGGATTGGAAATATGTACAATGAATAGAGGTCAAAAACTTCGAAGACAAATTATTCAGTTTGCAGGTCCTTATGGCCCCTTCAACAATCCTGATGCTCAAGCAAATCACATAGATTAAGGCCAAGATGGCCTGATTGGTTGGTGAAGGATGCAAGGAATAAAGCTCCAAATCTCAAACATCTTATTATTTTTTAGTCGATGTGCATAGTGCCCTATGTCTTGAGCATAGGAACACCCCTGAGTTGTTTTTGAATGCACCAATAGTAGGTTGTTGATCCATAGGATGATGCGCAGCTACATGAGAAGGGGAGCTTGATGAAGCACAACTCAACTTGATTGGTGTGTCATTGAGCATGACTAGGAATGCAACAACTAGATGCAAATACTACTAGGGCATTTCCTTTAGCAGTGATGTTGACTTGTGGTTTGACATGTTTTACTTTTAGTTTGATTTTTTTTTAAATATAGAATTGACTCTAAAACTTTTAAGTCCTATGACATTTAAAAATATGAATCTTGATGTATAAGGCTGAGAGTTCAAGATTCACAATTTTCAATTTTCATTTCAATATGGTTGTATTTTTTTATTATCTTATTTATGATTTTTTTCAATTGACGTATATTCTAAATTTATATTAGTAATAATTATCTTCTTGAGACTTAAATAATTTACATCTTCTAGATTTCCAATTTTATAAATAGAATGAGAACTCAGAAATATAATTGTGATAGTCATTTGCATATTTGTAACTTATGATTTATTATGTTACATTGTTATCAAGTATGTAGTAGTCTATTAGACTGTAAAATTTCAATATTTATGTTTGAACTTGTGTGTATTCCAGTTTTCTTTTTGTATTTCATGTCAGAACTTCTATGTTGAATACCTCAACGTCCCCTTCAATGTTCCCTAAAATTTGGGGGATAATTTTACAGATGTCACTCCCACATTTCCCCACTCTTCCGTCCCCGAAGCCCAAAAACTTGGTAAAACATTGGATAAATTCACTTGAGCCTCCTATAACAAAAAAGAGACCTTGATAGCTAGAATTTACTATTAAAAAGAACGGCATATAAATGGTTATTACAAATTTTGGCAACAAGGGCAAATACTCAAAGATGCAATGTACAAGAAAATTGAGGTGATCAAGTGGGAGTGATAAAGAAGTGTAGAAGCCAAGGGGAATGCATGCTCATAAAAAGGGAAATCAATATATATGAGATTTCATAACTAAAATTTACTAATGAGAAGAACAATATATATAAAATACTATACAAATTTAGGCAAAAGGGAAAATAGATACAAGGTAAATGAAAATAAAGGTGACAATGAGAAAATAATAAACTAAAAATGGGGGTGACACCGGAATGATACAATAAATTTAGGCTACAAGGACAAATACTCGAAGATGCAAGGTAAATGAAAATGGAGATGAAAGAATGACAAAATGAAAAGAGATGTGACAAAGGGGAATGATAAAGAAAGTGTAGAAGCTAAGGGCAACGCCTTCTCATAGAAAAAAAAAATATATGAGGCTTCATACAATAAAGAAATGACTAGTAATAATGAAATGAATACCATAGATAGAAATAAAGGACTAAAGGGAAATATCAGAGCAACTGGTAAGAAATTAACAAAACCGAAGAATGCAAGCAAACTATGAATGGTTATTTTCAAGCTAGAATATTCAACAGGTCAGATGCTTACAAGAAGACTATGAATGGTTATTTTCACGCTATAATTTTCAATGGGTCATGGGTCAGAATGCTAACATCCTCAAGTAATAGCACATAATATGCACCAGGAAAAGGCAATATAAGTGATATGATTTCTTCAGTTTTTTGTATTATAAGAAAGTCCAGAAGATACATCGTATACTCAATTTTTTGGTTGTCATTAATGACTAGGACATGGAGTCAACAAGGAAATAATAACCAATCCAGAAACATCTGCTTAATTCACCTGGGAACTGAAGCTGCAAATTCAATTTAAAATCACAATACAAGGAATGACATGTTCGAACCTGTCTAACAACACCATATATATGATTATACTATGTGATATTTCTCCTGAGCCACTATCCAACTACATGGTGTCTTGGAAACTATTTGCATTATCTGATATTAAAAGTTTCAGAGCATATACCTTAATGTGGATCTATCACTAAATGTTTTGGAGCATATGCCACGCAATAGTCAAAATATCACAAGAGTTATGAACTTTCAATATCCTTATAATTGATCAATGATGAACACGATAATAACAACTATTAAATTGATATGATCTATAAGGCAATGTTTCCAAATCTAATTAAGCAAGTGAATTATGCAGAGATGCCAGAAGGTTGTAAGTTACAGATCAGAGATTAAACAAGGCAGATATAAAACTTCCTAGAGTTAACCTAAAAACAACAGACAGAGATCTTGGTTCTTGTATAACTTTTACAACAGAGTAAACTAGTATAGAAATAAAACTATCTAAAAAAGATAGATGAGGAATAAACCTCAGAGATTTTGATCCATGGAAAGCGAGAAGATTGAACACTTTAAAGTAGTTCTACGCTACTGAGCAAAATTCCACCCAGAAGGTAGAAATGAAGCGAAAACTTACTCATCTCAAACTAGACCATTGCCCAATAGGTCGGGAAAAACAGTTTCCCCTGCCTCTACCATTGCTCAAAAGTCTCAGAAAAACTAGTTGCCACATTAAACACATCGATGCCACAAGAAATACTAAACAACAGTTGCAGATTACCATAAGAAATTTGTCTAATTATTCAAAAGAATAAAGCTAGGAAAAAAAAGATTGTTCCTCGAGTTCTCCATTATTACAATCCTCTATGAATTAGCCAACAGTTCTATGTTTGCTGGTCATCCTATGGTTTGGTAGTAAATTGCACTTTTATCCAATCAAATGGCTACAAAATTTAAAGACGCAAGTCAATTATAATGCCTTCCAAAATAAGCATAATTATACTCTACCAATTACTAAAAGCCAAAATATTGAAATCCATGACATTAACATGTATTTGTAGCTAACAATTCACTTCATACATTTTTGAAACACAACGAATGATGCTTATAAATTTAACATGCCTTGCAACGACTGCAGGAAGCATTCAAAATTAACAAATGCATGCATACATGTTCAAGGTTGAGGGCAATCCAAGTTCATAAATTTCTCTGCGAAAAATTTAGAATCCAATAATATCAACAAAATTAAATCTCATATCTTGAAAACAATATATTCACTTTCAGTTAAAAAAATTCAATTAAAAAAATCCAGGCCACTTCCATTCAATGTGGATTTAAGAGATCAATATTACCAGACTTGCCTCTTCAAACTAAAACATAACTAGCAAATCACTTTTCAGTTACAGAGTCTCAGAATAGCATATGTGCTTGGAAATTATTTAGGATAGCACAACCCATCCACCAAGACCTCTGGGTAAACAACCAAGTGCTTGACGGTTTTTTAGGAGAGCAACCTAATTACATGCTGTATCTTCAACATATTTAGTTTGCCTCTATGTTTTTCTGGCTTTTCATTCCTCCCAAGGATGGTGATTTCTCCCTCCAAAAATAATATCTTTGTTTTGGACGCAATCACACTGTCTTCAGTGGGATTAAAAATCTGTCTGGTCTTTCTTTCTTTTAGCATCCACTGCCAAGTGTTCAAATGGTTAGCCCCAACACAAACAAAAGCTTGGAATTGAGCTGGCAAGGCCCAAAACACCATACTAAATATTTTTGCAATCATTGCACCAATCATCGTCCAGAATTATACCCTCTTACCTTGTGTTGTATTGGATGACTCTACTTTAGACCAATCATTGCTGACAATAGCAAACTGTGTCCACCAACACCTAATAACCAAAAGAAAGTCTTCCATCTTACCACTATAATCATTTCTCTCAAAAAGTAGTATGACCTTCTAAGATACCAAAATAATGTTTATTATGAATCTTTGCTGGATATTTGTTTAATTGTCCACGATAATAAAGTGCAATCTTCACCTAGGTTTGTTTAAGGTCTTCCATTAACTCTAGCAATTTTTAGACCCTGTTGTTCCTGCTATATTTTAGCATGGAGGTAAATATCCAGCCATTGATGATAATATTACACCTTGTACTCACCTAAGTCTTTTTAAGTTCTTTTATTAACCCTTCCATCTCTGGCACCCCCTGTCTAACTCAGCTAATTCTAATTTATTATAAGTATGGGAGAAATATTCAAGCCCGCAAGCAATGATTTTCTTTGCCACCTCCTTGTAATAAGCCGAATCAAAAACATTAACAATAACTCTACTAGGCATAATAAACTCAATAACTGTTTTATCTGTCAACATTAACAATAATTCTTCAAGGCATTATAAACTCAACAATTGTTTTATCCATCTCCTTCCTATGCTATATGCTAGCTTACTAATCACATTTGGATCTAAAGACTTCTCTATATTAGAATATCCCATTATATAATCAACAGACTTGTAAAGTGTTTCATTGGAAATTGGGAGGAATCTAAAGTGTAAAGTTTCTGAGTTTTTTAGCATATGCACTATTAAATGAAGCCTAGTCACTTTAAAACTTTTCACGAGTAAAATTTTATATGGCCTAGCACAATTACCAATAATATCCAAAACATGTTGGTGAACTTGTTACTACCAAAACAAGGTTTATCATTAATATTGCACACCCGGTTATGGGAACCACCAATGCTTTTTTCTTTTTTCCTTTTGTGCATTTCTTAGCATATTGTATTGAAGAGTTTAGAGCCAAGTGCCCTAGGGATCTATTATCACATATATTGTAGTTGGGCTACTATGATGTTGCATATGTATTATCTCTTTGTTTTCCTAGCTAGACACATTCGATGGGGCACATCATGGATCATTTTTGTTAGCATGAGCTATTCATAGCCTTATTTAGTAGTAGATGTAGAGCATTCCCCTTGCCATGACTGAGATTTCCTAGTCCATTGAGATGACCTTGATGATGACATAGTCCATTAAAGTAGGCTGACAAATTGATTCTTCAGGCAGAAGCATGTGTATGGTGAGATCAAGTATATTGCTTCTTGGTAGGTTGTTTTCTCTTTGATGTATATTAGCACCTTTGACTTGTAATGCTATGATGATTATGGTGACCTATGTTTATATGATTTGTTTTCTGATTCCTAACTTGTGTTTTGAATGGTTGGAGAATCTTATATTGAAGGCCATTGTTTATGACATGCTTTGCACAAAACTTAGTTTATCTTGCTATGTTGGTTCCACCTTGTCACTTGTCTTCTGTACATCTAGTCTCATATGTATCATCGTATTCCTTGACTTATGATTGAGACCTGTGAGATTGGAGATCCCTTTCCCCACTTTGACCCCTGTGGTGCATAATGGACCCCATGTTGTTTTGTGTCTCTGGATTTGAAGTATGTGGCATGGTTCCTTGCCTTTTGTTTGTAGAATCAATATGGAAGGGATGTGCGGCCAGTGTCATCGAATGGTTTTCCTTTATCCCTCAAAGCAAGTGCTCCTACCAACAATGTCTTCAGACATTAAAGCATCGAAATGCATAAACACCATATCTAAATGATGCAAAAGGAAAGCTGCGATTAGTAGTGATTTTAAGTGCTAATGCCTAAATGTGAATGTTATAAAACTAGTCAATGGCCAAAGGATGAGCGCTCATCCATTGTATGATGCAAGGCTCATTTGTCCCTACAGGGAAACAGGGTAGCAAAACTGTCAGGGCTATGGACGCTAGCTAGCAACGCAGGCCACCTGCCTTTGGAGCCCATAAGCCTTTCCAGGGCACCTGCCTTTGGAGGCTGGCTAACATCTTGTGTTAAATTGATAAATGCCTTAAAGTTGTATGTTATAAATTGCTAAATCTTATTTATTGGATACTTGTTAGTGTTAACGATAGTGCATCCTTGAGACCCATTCTTAGGGAGGATGGTATCATAGTCAATTAATTAGGGTTCCTAGTCAATGAACCAAGCAGGGTAAGTCCTAGATGGTACCTAATGTTACATATATAGTACCTGGGCTACTTTTGTTTTTGAGCAGTATTGAGCAGTTCTTTGAGCTAGTCTTTTACTATGAGATCAACAGATGATGAGCCAACAGTTGATGATCTCTCACTTTCAGTAGATCCAGAGTGACTAGATTGACCAGTTCTATGCCATGACTAAGCGTCATGACCCTAGATTCGATGACTAAGTTAGCCATTCTCATGACCCAGAGAAGAGATTGAGATAGTGCCTATGTGTAGCAACAACAATTGTCCCAGGAATTTTCAGACTTGATTTCAGATCTAGTACAGGTATATGACCCAATTGATATTATGGTTTGTACTTATCGACTTTGATGTTGTCGGTTACCTATTTTAGCAGTGAGACTCAGTTGATATGGATTATATGTTGGAAATATTTTATATTGGTTTACTTGAAATCTAAAGAATAAATTATCCAGTGGTTTTGACCAGGAAACTCCTTTATATACTCATTGACCTCGTCCTACTCCTAGTATGGATTTAGTCTTTTCCCTTCAGGGACATAGCTTGCTAGTTTTGGCATCACTACCATTGTTTACATCCATCCGTGGCCTTCCCATTTCTATTGACTATCCTTGACTTGTAATTTGACTAGTGACATCTAGGATTTACCCCATCTTCACCTCTATGATGGAATAGGTATGAATGTATAAAACTGTGTCTTGGTGTCGGTTTATGTGATTTTTTTCATAGGGAATGTCTACCTCTAGGTTTTGACCACAAGTAGACCTACCAAAGAAAGTGTCTTTAGACACTAAGGAATCGAAACTTAAATTTATTCTAATTGGTGTGTACTCTTTGTAGATGGTGAGGGCATTTGTGTGGTTTTGTACAAAGTTACGGCTATGGTGTGCATCCTCACTAATGTTTCCAATCCATGTCACATCTGAAGCAATGGATTTGAGTGCTAAGTTCAAGGAATGGACAATGCAAAGTGTCCAAAAAATATATAAGAGAAATAAAGGCATGTGTAAATGACTCTACAACACTAACAACTCGAATCATTTAAATGACCTTTCCCCTAGATAAATCTTGTGATAAATTCAAACAATGAACAAATTAGTAGTGAAAGGTGTCCAAAATGAAATTACCTGTGGATATTTAGTTTCCACAATCATGCCAACGGCCTTGAAAACATGTGCATTGTTTGTGATGATTTGTACATAAGAATAAACACCTACTTCTTCAATGATTTTGATGAATAACTCACGCATAAAATGTGCATCCTTGTATTTCCCAAGAGCATCCACCGCTTTCAAGAACACCGGTCAGTTTTGGGAAGATATCATGAAATTGATGACTGGTTGGCATGTTGAATTCATCCATCCATCAGAAACAATAGTCACTCCGGATGAGGGCCATGTTGATCTAATTGGCTCAAGAATTTTATCCACCTCCTTCTTTGCCTTAACCAACAATGTGGTTCTAAGATTCTCTAAAGTAGGAGGCACATAATCAGATGGAGCTCGTTCAATGAGAATTTGACACATCTCAATAAACAATGGTGATCGTGCAACATTGAATGAGATGAAGTTGAGGTATAAAAAGAATGCAATGGTGAGGTCCACCTCTTCTTGCGCCTCTTGTTTGAAAAAACTTGTCCATTGGACCACTTGAAGATGGCCTCTTTCTTGTTGGATATGTATCACCTCTGCTAGGTGGAAATGGAAGCTGAATGCTAGAGGGTTTCCCTAAGAATGGAAGAGGATACTCATCTTTTTTCATGCTTGTTGCTTCTACATTGCCTAAGCCTCCTTGATCCTCCTTTCCCATATCCCTCCTTTGGGTAACACTCATTGCTTTACATGAAGAAATCCCACAAAAAGGAAGGGCCAACAAATGGCCCTTAACTCAGTAGTATGTGCTATTAAACTCATTCTTACAAAAATTGCAAGTTCAAGACACATTGCCTCCCCCACCTAGCTTTGCCCCAGGCCCTTCTTTCCTAGTCACATACCTCCACAAAGGGTATTTTTTCTCTTGGGCTTGTTGTCTTGCTAAAACAAGGTTCAATGGAGCATGAGCTCCACTAGCAGCAAATGGAGCTTTAGCAGGAGGAGTAGAAGAGCTTGTGTTTGTAGGAATAGGAGGGGAGACAATAGATAGGGCATTTCTCCCTTTCCTTTGTGCTTTAGCTCTTGCCATAGCTGAATGAGACATTGTTCTTCTTGTTTAATGGTTGAGATTGCAATCCACCCAACCAAATCCACCCTCAATGCACTTGGAAACCCTTCCAAAGCCTTCAAATATTATTCACTTGCACAAAACACACTTCCTAGAGCTCTCTCCACAATTGCAAATGACAAAAAAGAAGTCAAATTTTGGTTTTAAAGTGGTACTGGGCACCCCTTCTGCAAAAAGCATGTCTTCTTTTCGGGACACGTCCTGACATGTGTGGGACACGCGTATCTGAAATCGGGACACGCTGGAGAGACGTGTCCGACATGCTTTGTCGGCGTGTTTGTGTCGGACACGTGAACACGAGACACGCTGCCCTATATGGGCGTGTCTGGTATCACAGTTTCCTATACATTGCTTTTGTTAAATTCATCTCAAGGACTAGCTTTAAACACAATGACCATTGAGGAGTGTTAAAGTTGAAGAGAAAAAAAATGCTTAAATTTTATTACAATTGTTTTATCCTGTGTCTAGCACTGATTTAAAGTTTCTTTTATGCATTAAAGTATATAAAATTTGAAATGTTGCTCTCACAACCCTAACCTAACTCAAACTTTAACATGGTATCAGACTGAGTCACTTGACACGAGGACACGGGACACGAAGGACACAGGGATTCGAGTGTTCGACATGAAGACAGTGACCCCCGGAATCAGGACACGTAGGACGCGTTATATATATACACACACACACACATATTTTAAAAATTATATATATTAAAAATATAGACATATAGATCTAATTTTTTACAAATATTCAATAGAAATAAAAATCAATGCACATTTAACATTAATAATTACTAATTTGTATTACACATTTACAAATCAAATTAGTAATCATAATGAGATTATGAGACAAAGATAATTCATGATACTCATGATAGTCATAGATCAAGATGTATGATACTCAGGAATCAAAACCATATTTCTCATTAAGTCATTAAAATCAAAATGGATTATATAGATGTTGGAATTCCATTCGCAAATGCCAAATAGACCAATAGTAATAGTAAATACAAAAAGGGGTAGATCAAGATGGAAGAATGAAGGATCTCATCTATTAATAGTCTTCCCCCATGCCTGAATAAAAAAACTCATCACCGCTCTCTTCTTCCTCCTCCTCTCCGCCCATCTAAGGATCAAGATTTGCTAGTGTGGAGGATGACCCCTCCAAAGGATCACTATCATCAAACGTCACCGGCTCTAGCATTGGATCATTAAGATCCAGATAGAAAAATGCCAAATCAGTACTGTTGTCCAAACCCATATCATCAGGAAAGGCATCCCACATTTTGTCTTTCCTTTCACCCACTCTTCCCTCTTCCTGTAAATAAGACGAAGGTTGGTGTGGACATACACCATTGTATCTGCTCTGGATTGCTCAAGCCTGCTCTTCTTCAAACTGTACAAGTTTCCATATGTGCTCCAATTCCTCTCACAACTAGAGGATGATGTAACTTGAGAGATGATCCTTAAGGCTAGATTCTGTAGAAGATGGCATGTTGCCCCATGAGTTTCCCACCAATTATAGGGATTCTTAACTCCCCTATCTCCAACCACATCATAGCTTCCAAATCTCCCAATAGCAGTGGAAAAATCTACAAATCCCACATCTACCTCATCAAGTCTCTATCCTGAAATAGCCGCCTAAATGATATCTTCCTCCCCTGTGAAATATCTCCATCCATATGAGGAGGGACTCTATGTGAGGGCCAACCATTTAGCCATTCTTGACTGTAGAACTTAGGGTTCAAGGAGTGGGCCAAACAATGCAAAGGTGTGCAATTCTTATCCCACTTGGAGATAAGAATATCCTAAATGGTGGACCATAAGTTCTTTGTCGATGTCTCATACGCGAGACACTCATTCTCCATAACATTGGTCCTCATGGGCTCAATCATGGAGTCCCACCACTCATAAACATCTTCTAGGATGGGTTGGTTTGTGTCTACAAACTGCAACAAAGAAATTAGTGGCTCCATGATCATAATGGTAAGATCCACCCTCTCCCACCAAACATCATCTAATACCGTGTCCTTCACCTTTTTTGAAGCACTTTGATCTGTCTTTCCCCAGAAAGACCAATACTCTAAAATCACCATGGACCTAAGAGTGGTATTGACCTCCCTCAACCTCTTGAGCATGATGAATGAAGAAGCAAACCGAGTATCTGCAATCTTCAGCAATGAAAGATGTGTGTAGTCTTTGTAGATGGCGAGGAAATTTGTGTGGTTTTGTACAAAGTTACGGATATGGTGTGCATCCTCAATAATGTTGCCAATCCATGTCACATCTGAAGCAATGGATTTGAGTGCTAAATTCAACGAATGGACAATGCAAGGTGTCCAAAAATATGTAAGAGCAATAAAAACAACTATAAATGAATTTGCAACACTAACAACACAAATAATTAAACTGACCTTTCCCATAGATGAATCTTGTGATAAATTCAAACGATGAGCAAATTAGTAATGAAAGGTGTCCAAAATGAAAATAACTTTCGATGTTTAGTTTCCATAATTATGTCAGCGGCCTTACAAACAAGTGCAATGTCCATGATGGTTTGTACACAAGAATCAACACCTACTTCAATTATTTTGATGAATAACTAACCCATAAAATGTACATCCTTGTATTTCCCAAGAGCATCCACCGTTTTCAAGAACACTGGTCCATTTTGGGAAGATACCATGAAATTAATGAGTGGGCGGCGTGTTGGATTTGTCCATTCATCAAAAACATTACTCACTTTGGATGAGGGCCATGTTGATCTAATTGGCTCAAGAGTTTTATCCACCTCCTTCTTTGCCTTAACCAACAATGTGGTTCTAAGCTTCTCTAAACCAGGAGGCACATAACCAGTTGGAACTCGTTCAATGAGACTTCGTTACATCTCAATAAACAATGGTGACTGTACAACATTGAATGGGATGAAGTTGAGGTAGAAAAAGAATGCAATGGTGAGGTCCACCTGTTCTTGCAATTCTTGTTGGAAAATATTGTCCAATGGACCACTTTAAGATGGCCTCTTTCTTGTTGGATATGTATCACCTTTGAAAGGTGGAAATGAAGGCCGAATGCTAGAGGTTTTCCTTACAAATGGAAGGTGATCCTCATTCCTTTTCTTGCTTGATGCTGCTACATTGCTGAAGCCTTATTGATTCTCTTTTCCCATATCCCTCCTTTGGGTAACACTCACTGCTTTACATGAATAAATCCCACAATAAGGAAGGGCCAACAAATGGCCCTTAACTTGGTAGTATGTGCTCTTAAAGTCATTCTTGCAAAAAATTCAATTCTAACACACATTACCTCCCCCACATATCCTTGCCCCAAGCCCTTCTTTCTTAGTCACATACCTCCACAAAGGGTATTTTTTCTCTTGGGCTTGTTGTCTCGCTAAACCAGGGTTCAATGGAGCATGAGCTCCATTAGCAACAGATGGAGCATTAGAAGGAGGAGTAGAATAGCTTGTGTATGGAGGAATAGGAGGGGAGACCATTAGTTAGGGCATTTCTCTTTTTCCTTTTCCATTTAGCTCCTGCCCTAGACGAATGAGACATTGTTCATCTTGTTTGATAGTTGACCTTGCAATCCACCCTCAATACACTGGAAATCCTTCCCAAAGCCTTCAAATATTCTTCACCTGCACAACAAACACCATTTAGAGCCCTCTCCACACTTGCAAATGACAAAAAAAGTGAAATTTTTGTTTTAAAGTGTTTTTGGGAATCCCTTCTGCAGAAAACATGTCCTAGATTCAAGGCACGTTAGTGACAGTGCGAGACACATGTGTCTGAAATCGGGATACCCTGAAAAGACGTGTATGACACACTCTGTTAGTGTGTCTGTGTCAAACGCACGAACACGGGACACGCTGCCCCTTTTGGATGTGTCTAGTATCTCAAGTATCAGAGCTTAGGGTGTGTAGCTAACTCTGTTATGGAGGTTAACAAAATCTACATATATCCTAAGGTAAGGATTTCAAAATTAATCAACTTGTTTGCAGAGATTTCTTGATAAATCACATCAAGTTGATGGTAAGGGTTTGAACTTTATCTAACCTACCAGAAGGGTTCATTGGCCATCAAATTGATAAAGCTAGATCTGATATTTATTTTCATGAACATCAAATCATTTAGATGTCATTACACACAGTTGGATGGCCTCATACAAGTTTTAATTGACTAGAATTAAAATCAATATTTCTGAGACAGCTAAAGAAAATGATGTATTTATTTCACTAGTGTTGTTAGTCTATGCCTTAGATAAAAGATAATGAGATTGGCATGTCTATAAGGTTTAACTCGGGTATGGTGAGTAAGAAGCATGCTTATTTAGATCTTGATATGTGGCTTACATGATCTAGATATCTTCTAACTGGATCATTTTTACTGTAAGTCTAAAGAGTATTGTGATTTATTGAATAATGTGATCAAAGTATGCAAGTGAAAAGAAGCTTAGTAGCTACACTAAAGGTCATTTATGAATTAATCATGGTCATATAGTTACAATGTGTGAGGACACTTGAAATTTTTAATTTAAGAGGTGCATGATCAAAACTAGAAGACATTGATTTATAATACAGAAAACTAAAGGATATTTGATCATGAGATGACTGTGACTTCTGCTTGGAGGCAGAAATTTAAGGAGGATTCTTTTTTGTTAAATTATCATGCCTTGTGACAAAACATTCTTTCATGACATTTTGCATATATGTGTGATTAATATTATGGTCTTGATAACATCTAGGTAGTTGTCTAGCATATGGATGGATGCTAAGACTATGTCATCATGTGAAGCTGATATTGCATTAGACTTTTGGTGATTGCTGACTATTGGATTGAATTTAACTTATAGAAGATCCTCAAGAGGTGGATGATATGACTTACTCTGAAAGACAAGTAATATGTTCAGATTTGGATGTACAATTCCAAAGGGAGCTAAGTGCTCAAGGTAAGGAAAGGAGCAAGAAGCTCTCCATGGGATGTAAGATCATTTATCCTCTTAAGTATCGGCGTAAAGTCAGCCTTACATGCTTACAAAAGAGATCCTACTAGGTATTTGATATTGATGACTTGTTCCCTATTAAAGAGGAAAATATGGTAAAATCAAGGATCAATATGGAGTCAACTGTGCTCCACAATCCATAACAAAGTGGGATTACAAAAAAGGAAAGTAGTGATGTAATCTTCCATCACTCCAGAGAGTCTTCCAGTGACTCAGATATGGAAGTTTATGAGACATCTCGCTCAGAGAAGCTGAGGGGGAAGGCCAAGAAGCCTCTGACTGATCTCATTGAAAAGTCTATTGGAAGGCTTCAAGGATTCTCCAATGTGAGCCATGTCACTGATTCAAATTCCTCCACTTATGAGGTAGCCAAACAACAGGTTTGGAAGGATGACATATGGAAAGTGATTCTCAACTATCAAGGGAAGTCAGTTGCAACTTCCAAGTGGATCTATGAGCTCATTTTTTTTTTTTGTTATCCAAAGTTGGTTGAAGTTCTCAGAAAATCTTGTATTTGATGATAGGTTAGAACACATTGAGAGGAGGTATCACTGTGTCAAGCACATGGTGCAGTATGTTATCTCAAGAAGACAGATTGCCGATGTGTCTAGCGTTGTTGAGAATTCCTCTCTTGTTGAGAGGGAGTGTAAACCCATTCTCAGGGAGGATGGTACCCTAGTCAGTTAACTAGGGTTCCTGGTCAATGAACCAGGCAAGGTAAGTCCCTAGATGGTACCCTAGGGCCCCAACAGTCTCTTGGGGTTCTTGGTTTGGGACAAAGTAGTTTGATGCCATGCGCATGTGGCTAGGGACCTTATATGCCTCTAGGGTATTTTGGTCTGGGACCAGACAGTTCTTGGTCGCGAGGACCAAGCAAAACCTGTAGGTTGAGACAAAGACTTCCTGATTTGGGACCACATAGATTCTTGGTCTGGGACCAAGTGGTTCCTGCAGGTACATACCTGGTCAATTAAACAGGTGGACCTTGGTCAATAGACCAAGATGATGATGTGTGATGTCCTCTTCTCTTAAATCATTATTGCTAGGATGTTTCTCAAGGAACTAGCCACCCCTTGATGATGTCACGCGCACTTCACCCTTAGGAGTAGTATTGAGGACCAAAATATCACATCATCCAGTTTGGATTTTATCCTTATATAGTGATGATAAAAATATATCAAACACACATGACAATATACCTCAAGAGAGAAAATAGTAAATACCTTGGTCTTGTTGGTCCTGTGGGTAAAAGGGTTTATTTCTCCACCTTTATGGTACACCTTGGTATTGTGGGTATAGGGGTTTCCTTACCACCTTGTTGTGATTGCTTTAGTTGACTTATGGTCCTTTATCTACCTATTGGTCCTAAAGCCCTTATTGTGTGTGGTACCTTAACCACCTTTGCTACGATGACTTAACCTTATTATTTTTACTATTTTTATTTTGTGTGAGCTTATGACCTTTGGTACCCTACTCTAAGTCAACTCAACCTTATTTTATGTTTTATTTTGGTAACCATCCTAAAACTTAGGGATGCCTAAGTGTCCCTTTTAGAAGGCTTGTCAAGATTATAAATTAACTTTCAATTCTCCATTTCTAGTATGCATCTTGACACTAGAGAAGTTCAGATATTATCCTTTACTATCTGCTACTGGTTTGTGCTTGACGCCTAGGGTTACCATTGCTTTGAAGGGTCTTTGTTGATCCTTTCTCATTGTGTACTAGGGCTTCCTTCTCTTGAGAAGGTTGTGATTGTTGATGATAGTTTAAACCTTCCTTGGCTGGGCGTGACCTCTCTAGCAGGTCCTGACTGTGTGTAAGCCCTTTAAGGGATGAGTGTTAACTGTTTAATCCCTCCTTGGCTGGGTCGTGGACTGCTTGATCTTTCCTTGGATGGGTGTGACATTTCCAAGCTTGGTTGTGACTTTTTTGGTGTCTCTCCTGTTGGGTCATGACCTTTTGAGGTTAAATTGTGGACTATTTTTCTTTTCTCTGCTAGTTCGTGACTACTCTGGTGACCTTCCCAGCTAATTGTAACTGTGGTGTCTCTCCTCTACTGGGTTATGATCATCTAAGGCTAAGCCATGACCATCCCAGCCGATTCATGATTGAATGTGACCTCCTCCTACTAGGTCATGGGTTGTTTAACTCTACCTTTGCTCAGTCGTGACTCTTTGTAGCCCTCCTGGGTAGAGTTGTAACTGTGTTAAGCCCTAGAAGGTGTTAAAATTTTAGGGTTACGTTAGGATTTGACATAAAAACATAATTTAATGCATAAACAAAATTAAAACATAATTTCAAACATAATTTTCATCTCTTTCAACTTTAACACTCCATTGGTCACTGCGTTAAAGTTGGTCCTTGAGATGATTTACCAAATGCCATATACATTAACAATAATATAACTAATGAAACAAAAGAAAAACAATGTACATGAAATAAGAGAAGTACTAAACAGTAATAAAGAACAGTAACAATGCTAATATAGAATCATTTTGGTTCAATCTTATACTCGGATACTTTTAGGTTTTGATCTTGTCAACGAAGGAACAAATTACCTAGATGAACAAATGGTGTACCTTGAGAGAGAGCTATGAGGGTTATAGTAGTAAGGGTACAGACCTCATATTCTTAAACAACATGAAGAGAAACTTCAATCCTTTATCCAGGATTCAACAACAGTTCATAATAAGGGAAAGACACCTAATCACAAAACACAACTCATCCCTAGGATACTTCACAGCTCAGCCTAGCAGGCTGTAAATCAAACGTAACTCAGCAAAAATGTAAAGCAGCTCAACCTTAGAGGTTACTAACAAGTCATAGCTCAACCTTAGAGGTTGTTATAGATTTAAGTCCCATCATTAGTGGTTGTAATAAGTCCACAACCCAACAAGAAGGAGAAATCAAACACGACATAACAAAGAGAGGACAAACAATCCATGACCCAATAAGAAGAGGCACCATACAAATCACGACCAACAAGAGAGACACCAAACAGTCAAGACCAACAAGATAGGTAGCAAACAGTCATGACCAACAGGATAAAGGACAAAAAATCCCAAGTTTTAACTTTAGAAGGTCATGATTCAACAAGAGAAGGACACATCCCATCCTTAATGGCTCTTAGCACTCATGATTTAGCAGGATGAGGTCACGACCCAACAAGAGGAGGAACCCAAAATCATGGGCCAGCTAAAGAGCAGCAGCAAGATCCACGGCCTAGCCAAGGATGCAGCAAAAAGGTCACGGATGAGACCAACAAAAGTGAAATAGGTCACAGCTAGCAGCAGAAGGGTTACAACCCACTTCCAAGAACATCAAGAGCCCAAGATGTCAACTCCAAGCGGCAGAAACCCTAGACGTCAAGCGAATTACGGAAATGTACTCAAAGAATCAGATCTAACCTTTTCTTTTTGTAAAGATGCCACACACTAATAAAGAAGTGAAACGTTAATTTATAATCTTGACAAGCCTTCTAGAAAGACCACTCAACAACTCCTAGCTTTTAGGAGTTTAATAAAAAAACATAAAATAAAGTTAAGTGAACTTAGGATAGGGTAACAATGGTCCAAAAATAAAAACCATAAAGTTAAGTTGACTTAGGATAGGGTACCAATGGTCCAAAATAAAAATCATAAAGTTGAGTTGATTTAGGATAGGGTACCAATGGTCCAAAAATAAAAACCATAAAATACAAGTCATCAAACTAAAGGTACACATAATAAGAGTGTTAGGACCAAGTAGAAGATAAAGGACCATAAGCTAACCAAAGGGGGTTACAATAGGAAGATAAGGAAACCTTCATACCCATAAGACCAAGGTGTACCATAAAGGTATATAAACAACACCTTTTACCCATAGGACCAACAAGACCAAGGACTTTAATCTTTTCTCTCTCTCAAGATACATTGTTACATATATTTTTATCATCATTGTATAAGGAAAATATCCAAACTAGACGATGTGATCCTCTGGTCCTCAACACTGCTTCGAAGGGTTAGGTGCTAGTGACATCATCAAGGGGTGGTCAGTCCCTTGAGAAACAACCTAGGAATAACCATTTAGGAGAGAGAACATCACACATCATCATCTTGGTCAACTTGACCAAGATTTACTTGGTTAACTAACCAAGGGTGTACCTGCAAGAATTGCTTGGTCCCAAACCAAGAATCTGCCTGGTCCCAGACTAGGAATGTCTTTGCCTCAACTTGCAGGATTTGTTTGGACATCATGTCTAAGAAACTATCTAGTCCCATACCAGAATACCCTAGATACATACAGGGGACCTAGCCACATGCTAGGAACTTTGCCATGGCATCAACCTGCTTGGTCCCAGACCAAGAACCCCAGGAGACTACTGGGGGCCCTAGGGTACCTTCTAGGATCTTACTCTACCCTAGTTAATTGACTAGGGTACTATCCTCCCTGAGAATGGGTCTCGCAACTACACTAACTTTAACAGAGGGATGGTCCTTGGTCAAGTTAAAACTGTTAAAATGAGCTATGATCTTTTGAGGTTGCTTAATAGTGTTTGACACTGAGTATCACTATTGAGATCTTCACTCTTGGTGACTAAATCTTGTTGAACTGCTCCGTCTAATTTGCATTGTGTTCAAGGATTTGAAGTTTCCATTCTCTTTCCTGAACTGTTTTGATCAAGCATCTTGAAGTATGTACTTAACCTATCTTTTCCTCTCTCAAGGCATGTCATATGTTCCTCTGGTGACTTGTTCTTTCAACGACAAGAACTGAACCTAAAAGTATCTGAGTATAAGTTTTATCCAAAACACTTGTATACCAACATTGTTACTGTTCTTTGTTATTGTTTATTAAATTGCTTTTGTAGTACTTGTATTACTACTTTACTTCCTGTACATTGTTATTGTTAAATTCATCTCAAGGACCAACTTTAAACACAATGACCATTGAGGAGTGTTAAAGTTGAAAGAGATGAAAATTATGCTTAAATTTTATTATAGTTGTTATATCTTGTATATAGCACTGATTTAAAATTTGTTTTATGCATTAAAGTATAAAATTTGAAATTTTACTCTCATAACCCTAGCCTAACTCAAACTTTAATAGTTAAAGCCTAAAGGAAACAAGCCCAAGTACTTGATCCACTTGTAAGACACCACCATTCCCTATTGTCTTCTATCATGCATATGTCATTGTGGTTGTGCGTATTTGTTAAGATCACTAGTCAAGGTCAACTAGAAGTCATCACCCTTTGCCTTAAGCTTTGTTTTCCACCACAACCCAGCATTAACAAATTGGCTAAACTTTGTGAGTATGGAATATGCAAAGGGCTTCATGGGAGATTCAAGAGTCATTCAAGAACACATGTATATTTTGTTGATTATTATTAGCATTGTCACCATGTTTTTGATAATAGGATTTAAGTTGGGTTTTAATATACATCCTGGAGAATCTCTTACCTTGGATGCATGCATGATCAACTAGATTATTATCTCACCTTTAGTTTGGGTATTTAGACCTGGTCAACTCAGTTGACCAAGTCAAACACGGTTCCCGATGCAATGACTACAAAAAACAACATTGGTTATATTAGCTGCAGACATGCCCAACATCAATACTGCAGCAGCCAGTTTTCAGAGTTTGGCCCCAGTTTGCATGATCAATGATTATTATCACTTTATTATTGGTCATATTACATTTTTATTATGAGATTGCTTCAGAGAGTGGTGCTCCTAGGGGGCTACAATGATCAGTGGGTATGAGTAGTCACCGGTACCATTAAACCATGCATTCAGACAGTTCTATGTAGACAATTTGTCACAATTTTCAGCCAATAGAGAGTTATGGTGATTTTTATTGTTTTCGGAGACTGTACCACTAAAAAATGGATTATGAAATTCATTGAGGAAGTCGATTTGGCTTGTGAGGTTGAGGAAATAACTTGGGAATGATTCTTGATGATGTATTATGCCTCTTCAGACCAGTTTGCTCTAGTTCCACTCAATTTCAGGCTTTGGATTAATTTATTAGCTCTCCTAGGAAGGACGTCCCCCACGTGGCGTTACTTTGTTATGACTTTCTATTTCTCTCCAGTTCCACTCAATTTCGGGCTTCATATTATTTTATTAGCTCTCTTAGGGAGGATGTCCCCCATGGGGCGCCCCTCACCTTGGAAATTGATGTATTTCATTGTTATATCTTATGTTATGATTATATATGGGGGCTAGGGTGATTTATGTCCCTAAGGAACCCCTCTTCATGTATTACCATGTTATATCTTGGCACTTTGATGTAATACGGCTTAGTAAGACGTCCTTGGGAAAAAGTGCACCACCCTTGACTTGGTCATATTGATCGGTGTAAAAAAGATAAAACATGATCTCCACCATTGATGATGTTTTAATCTCAATCATTGGATGGAAATTTTTCTATTATGTGGATACACTCTTGATCTATTTAAGAGAGGTGCTTCCCCCATTGTAAATCATGAGCTTTGGCATTTGAACTTCTGAATAAAGAGTTTTTTTGGGATTAAATACTTGCACCTTTGTGGATGAATGAATGAGATGATAATTGAAACTGCTTTTCTCTTGCACTGAGATATCTTGGAGTATTTTTGTTATATATTTTGGATCCATTTTTATTTGCAGGTGAAGGTGACGATTCAGAGAGAGGCGCATTGGTGGGGAGACCTGCTTTGACATCTCTTTCTGAATCAGGATTTTAACAAAAAATGGTTACTTCTTTATGAATTTCCATTTCTAATATTTTATTCCTTATGAGCAAATCTAAATCTTTTCTTGTCTTACTGGTTGTCTCTTTGTGTGGCAGGAGGAGGGGGCGCATTAGGTCATTGGGGAAAACAATTTCAACAAGATCTTCTCCAAATTTCTCATCTGATCTATGAGGGAGAAATCCTTGTCATGCAGGAAGGCATCTACAAACTCCACGTGAGTATCTCAACCAATTTCTCTCTATTTAATTTTCTATGCATTGGTCATCAATAAAATTCACCGAAAACCCTAATTTAGTAACTAGGAAAATTTATCGGGGCATATTACACTTGAATTTTCAAATTTTTGTGATTTGGGTTATGACGGACATCATCCAAAACCTCAATATTCTCCTAGGAATCACCCTTAGACTCCATTTTCCCATTTGATTGAAGCACTAACCTCCTCGGCAAATTTCCCTCCCTTAATTGATAGTCATTTTCTGAGTGTCATGCTTTTTAGTTGTGCTTGGGTCTTGAACATTTCCATACCTTTCATACAAGCAACAAATCAAGTGTGTTAAAAATCCCTAATTCCATACCAAACCCTATCTAGGGAATCTATCTAATTTACCATCTAAAGCCCCTAGGGTTTGAAGTATGATCATTTGCACTAACACACAAATTCTAGATCTCATAATTAAATTCATAGGTTAAATTAAACACTTTGGGTGGTATAATCCATAGCTATAATCCCTCTCTACTCAAGTATACCTATTTTAGTGGCTTCATCCTTGGATCTAGGGTTTGATGGCTATTCACCTTATGTAATCTTGGCTTACGTTTTCATTTGGTGAGTTAGTCTTAGGTCTTTCCTTTTAGGATAGATATGGGTCTCCCCCTTTGTCATTTGGGATTTAATGACATAAAGTGAAGGGTTTCTTAACTGGTGTGACAACCAATCCATTATCTGGGGGTTGAGACACTCATAGATCACCTCTTTAGTTGCTCACCCCCTCTACCGTCCTTGATAGGATACCTTTGTGGGGCAACTACAAGTTGTGTGATAACATGATCTTGTGATGATCTTATTTTAAATAAGGCAGACTAAGATTCTTCCTCCATTTTTATTATTATGCTAGGAAGGCATATGTACATTGAATATTAGCCCAAGGGATTAACTTATCCAGTAGTTAACAATATTGTTGTGCATTTGGCTAGTTCAGTGCCAACAAGTTCCATGTTCAAATCTCCTTGGGTTAGGTGCACTAATCTACATTGATGGGTTTACTAGGGATGCCATCCAGAAATGTGGAGAAGCATCCCTTTGATTTTCATGAAAAAAAAGTGCATTGAAGATTATATAATGGAAAACAACCTATTGCTGAAAATGAAAAAAAAATTCCAAAACCTTCGAAATGCTCAAAAAGCTTCAAAATGCTCAAAAAACTTCAAAATAGCCTACCTACAACTTGATAGTTGAGACTTCCTAAACCTAAAGCTGCCTCAATCTCTACCTCAAGTAGTTAAATTTTTACAAACTTCCAATATACAATTCTCAAATCTTCACTCTACCCACTTCAAGCTCCAACCAAGCTGAAATACTTTTTCTTCAATGTTTTCAACTTCATTTTCAAGACATTCTAATAAAAAATAAAGCTCTTTACAATCAGGTATTAGGAGACCTAGTCTTTAACACATACAAGCGTGCTCACCTTGAGATAGTCAAAACCATTATGCTTCAATGGATTATGTGACACAAATAATCTACTCCATTGCAGCAATATTCAAATTCGAATATGAATTGAGTACGGAAGAAATACATAACAAAAAAATCCAGTACGGCTCCAATACAGAAGTATACATCTCACAGATACGAAAATATGCATTTTGCTCTAAATTTTAGAAGAAATTCAGCCTCGAGAATCCCCAATAAATCATAAAATATAATGCTTTCCTTCAAAATTTGTCGATTTAATTATATTTACAAGTGTCTTTAGGATTTTTCAAAATATTTTTGAGGTTTTTGGGCTATTTTTTGGGCAGTTTATGGATTAGTAGGTATCAATTACATAAGGTATATTAACAAAGACGATCAAAAGTAAGCTATGCATACCATGTCCATACTATATGGAAATTTCGATATTTTTCTACTACTGCCAAATTCCCATACAACAAAGACCATTACTACCAAATATTGCTCTAATGTGATCTACTCTTCATCTATTGGAAAGCAAAGTTTGGCACTTGTCAACTTGACTTAGCAATGCTTTTAGATTCATCATTTATCTCGAAAAGCTAAGTGGGATTCCAAAAACTACTACTACGTGACATAGATATCCCTTCTTAGATCTATATTGTAAATTTTCCTTTAAAGCACAACTGGGGCTAAAACAGTATATTTAAATTTAACTTAAAGAACCACACATGGAATTCTTTACAGTATGCAGCGGAATATAAAACTGAGAACCATTTACAACATCAATCACATCAATAGAAACGACACAATATTTTTGGGTAGAAACCCCCATACAAAACCCAGGATGGGAAAACCAGTGCAATAGTATGAGAGGATATTTTTATTAAGAAAATACAGAGCTTTTACAATATCAGAAAATCGATTTATTCCCTAGATGGAAAAATTGAAACACCCAAAAATCACTGAGAAAAACTTGTGATATGGCACGAAGGCAGCTTACTATTGTACAACCTACTGTTGTATAGTGTACCTTCGCCGAAGTCTCATGTCTCTCTCCTCTGCAATTTAAGGCTTCCTTCCTGAGTTAGTGCTCCTCCGTCTTCTTTGCCAAAATTCTCTCTCTCACACTTCTTCCTCCGTCTCTGTCGGAATGCAATTATGTGTCCTCTCCACCAATTGATCTCTCTTTTATAACTTTAAGTAAAGCAAAAACCATAATTTCACTTTCACTTAAAGTCAATAAACAATTAGATCACTTTAGGTATTTTCCAAATTAAACATAGGAAAAATAATTAAATACAATTGGCTTCCTAATTTAAGTCTTTTGCATGCAAGAACACATGCATGCAGGAAGACCTTCCTTGTTGCTACTAGTTTAAAACTCCCTCTCAACAAGGAAGGGATTCAGTAGCAACCCCAACTTATCCCTGTACTTCACAAAACTCTGTCTGGAAAGTGCCTTGGTGAAAATGTCTGCCACCTACACATCTATTTGTATGTACTCTAACCGAATGGTTCCTCTCTAAACACAATATCTCAAGAAGTGGTACATGTTGTCTATGTGTTTGCTTTGGTCATGGAACACTAAATTTTTAGATAGCCGGATGCCAATCTGATTGTCACAGTGAACTATTGTAGCCTCTAGATCACACTCGAACAACCCTACAAGTAATTTCCTCAGCCACATACCCTCACAAGCAGCCATGCTGGCTGCCATGTACTCGGCCTCTACCGAGCTCAATGCAACTGACTTTTGCTTCCTGCTGAACCAAGAGACAACCCCTGATCCAATGCTGAAATAACAACCTGAAGTACCCTTCCGGTCCTCTACACATCCTTCCCAGTTAGCATTCATGAATCATGCTAACTGTACACTCCCCCTGCGCTCATAATCCAATCCATACTCCATTGTACCTTTGATGTAGCGAAGTATGTGCTTTGCAACCGTCCAATGCACTCTTCGAGGGTCCACCATGAACTGACTCAAAGAGTTGACTGCAAAGCTAATGTCTGGTCGTGTGTTGAACAGACACATAATTGATCCGATAAGTTGATGATACAAGGTAGTATCAAATCCATCTGACCCTGATGCATCAATATTCCTCTAGTTGGAAACTAGAGGTATGGCCATAGGCTTGCAGTCCCCCATCCTGAATATCTTCAAGATCTCTACTGCATACTTCTCCTATCCAATGAAGAAGAATCCATCACACTGCCAAACCTCTAAACCCAGAAAGTAACGCATCAGACCAAGGTGTTTCATCTAAAACTCCACTGCAAGGTTGGACTTGCAGTCTCCAGTCAACCTCTCATCTCCTATAACAAAGAGATCATCCACATATAGGACCAGTATGAGAGGCACCTCACTTATCAAGAAGTATAGGTTGTAATCATCCTCACTCCATTGAAATCCCATCTCCTATAGATAGCTGACAATCCTTGAGTACCATTCTCAAGGTGCCTAATTGAGCCCATAAAGAGCTCTATCCAGCCTGCATACATGCATTTCCCTGTTCACCACACCAAACCCCTCTAGTTACTCAATATATACCTCCTCCTCTATCACTCCGTTGAGAAAGGATGTCTTGACGTCCATATGATGGACTCTCCAACCCATCACTGCTGCCAAAGAGATAATGGTCTGAATAGAACAATACCTGGCTACAACGGTGAAGGTATCCTCATAGTCAATACCCTTCTTCTATGAAAACCCCTTAGAGACGATGCATGCCTTATAATTTTCCACATTACCGCCAGCTACATTTTTCACCTTGTAGATCCACTTGGATCCTGCCACCTTCTTGCCTTCAGGTCTCGTCACAACCTCCCATACCCGATTCTTCATGATTGAGTCATACTCCTCAACCATGGCCTCCTGCCACACATCATGTTGTGCAGCCTCCTCAAAACTAGAAGGTTCAAAGTCAATCAACTCTGTCATCAGTGCCATATAACTGAGTCTCTCTGGTGGTACACTCCATCTGAAAGATCTTTGTGGAAGATCAACGTGTCTAGAATCCTATACTGTGGACCTAAACCACTTAGGCCTTGGCCCAGTGTCTACCTGCTGTGGCTGCTGGATGTCTATCTTGTGCTGCAGCTCATCCTCCCCACCAAAGATAGGAGGATCCTGTCCACCCGACTCCCTTTGAATACCAGAGCTTGTGCCTTGTGTTTGTACCTGTACCTGTACATCTGGCTCCACCAACTTGATCCCTATGTCCTGTGTTGGCTACTGCTTTGTTGGTGAGTCCATAGATCTCCGCAAGGCCCTATCCTCATCGAACTAGACATTCCTACTCACAATGATCCTCTTGCGAGTAGGAATGTAAACTCTGTATGCATTCGAAGTCTCTCTATAACCAACAAGTAACCCCTTCTCTCCAGAAGGGTCCAGCTTTTACCTAGTGTCAGCATGAACATGACAATAGAAGACACTGCTGAATATGTGAATGTGACTCACATCTGGCCTAGTTCCTGTAAATACCTCCTCTAGTGTCTTCCTCCCCAAAACTGTGTAGGGACACCTGTTCTGAATGTACACTGCAGTCTTGTATGCCTCGGCCCAAAGGAATAGTGGAAATCCCTGACCAAATAGAATGGCCTTGGTTGCTCCTACCATAGTCTTGTTCTTCTGCTCTGCAACTCCATTCTGCTATGGGGTATGGGGCACAGTGTGCTCCTTCTTGATCCTCTCTACCAAACAATACTCCATGAACTAATTGGAGGTGTACTCACCCCCATTGTTTGTTCTCAACACTCGAATCTTCTTTCCTATTTGGTTCTCCACGAGAGTCTTGAACTCTTGGAACCTATCAAAGACCTATGACTTGACCTTCAGGAAATAGATCCAGGTCTTCTTGGAATAGTAATCAATGAAGGTTACACAGTAACTGTAACCACTGAATGAATGAACACTCATAGGTCCGCATACATCAGAATGCATTAAGTTCAAGGGCTCCTTAGACTAGTGCTCACTCTGTGGGAAAGGTTTCCTAATGTTCTTCCCAAAAGCACAACCCTTGTTGTGGTTATTCTTCTCCTCCTGTACCTAAGGAACTCCAATGACAACCTGTCTCAAATTCCTTAGTGCTCCTTGTTGTATGTGTGACGTCCTCCTATGCCATAACTCACCCTGATTATTGTTGTTGCTGCTGACTAGAGCCTTTGCAGGCTCAAAGTGTAGTCTATACACTTTCCCGCTCCTTCCGCCAATCACCCAATTCAAGTTCCTATCTGACCCCTTTGGCTTTATATATACTCTATGGTCTTGCAACTTCACCTAATATCCCTTGTCCTCTAGAGTGGAGACCGATATGAGGTTCTTGGTCAAACCTAGAACATATAACACATCAACAAAACTGAGGGGTTTGCCAAACTCCCTCTCAAATGAAACAGTGCCAACTCTCCGCGCTTGATACCGTGCATCATCACCCAACTCAACGTGGATCCCTATTCCACCCTCCTGCAAGTCTCTGAAGAATCTCTTTTGTCTAGTCATGTGACTAGATGCTCCACTATCGATGTACCATATAATGCTCCCTATGGTGCTTTCCATGCAAGCTATCAAGTAGAACTCCTCATCGAAGTTTTTGCTGAACTCATCCACCTCTGCAGATCCAGCCATCTGAGTGTTACTCTTCTTCTTCTTGTCTGGGCACTAGGAGGCAAAGTGTCCCTACTTGTGGCAGATAAAACACTTGACCTTTGACACATCAAGGTTCTTCTTACCATCCTTCTTCCTCTTTACCTTACCTTTGCTATTCCCTATAAGGGCTAGAGCCTCCTCATCCACAATCTACGTGGTGCTGCTGGATGAGACTGATCCTTGACCCATGCGAGTCTCCTCCTACACAAAGCCATCCCATAGTCTCTGCCAATTAGGGAGCTTCTCCCTAGCCACAACACCTTCGACAAAGGTGTCACATAGCTTAGAGAAGCCATTGAGGGCTATTAGAACTAGCTCCTCATCCTCAGTCTTAGAGCCAACAGCTCCAAGCTCATCCCTGATATGTGTGAGCCTTGTGAGATAAGGCACCACTCCTTTTCCCTTGGCCATCTTGGTGTTGCGCATCCTCTCTTGCAGCACCATCTTCTGGTTCTTGTTCTTGCTTTGGTACAGACTCTCCAAAGCCATCCACATCTCTGATGTGGTATTTTTACCAGAAAGGTGAGGGACGATATGGTCCTTCACTCCACCCATGATAATCAACATGGATATGGAATCAATCTTCTTCCAAGCAGCTAAATCTGTTGGATCTGTGGGTGCATCCTTCGTGGAGTCAATGTGCTCCTCTGCATCACTGACGTCCATGACCCTTGTGATCCTTTCTTTCCATGTAGGAAAGTTTTGAGAACCCTAGAGTCTATCCTCAACTCTCAACTGCATGACCATAATGAAGTGTTACTTGTCAAACCCTAGATCTCCAATCTAAGTTTGTGTCTTCAATAGATCTTCCCCTGATCTATCACTGTTGCTGCAAATCTCTCAACTTTAGCTCACTAGAACTCTGATACCATGTAAAATTTCCTTTAATGCACAACTAGGGATAAAACAATATATTTAAATTTAACTGAAATAACCACACAAGAACTTCTTTACAGTATGCAGCGGAATATTAAACTGAGAACCATTTACAACATCAATCACATCAAAAGAAATGACACAATCTTTTTGGGTAGAAACCCCCGGTCAAAACCCAAGATGGGAAAACCTATGCAACAGTATGAGAGGATATTTTTATTAATAAAATAGAGAGCTTTTACAATATTAGAAAATTGATTTATGCCCTAGATGGAAAAATCGAAACACCCAAAGATCATTGAGAAAAACCTGTGAGATGGCACGGTTCCCAAGGCAGCTTGTTGTTGTATAGCCTGTTGTTGTATGGTGTACATCCGTCGAAGTCTCTTGTCTCTCTCCTCTGCAATTTAGGGCTTCCTTCCTGAGTTAGTGCTCCTACGTCTTCTTCGCCAAAATTCTCTCTGTCACACTTCTTCCTCTATCTCTGTCGGGATGCAATTGTGTGTCCTCTCCACCAATTGATCTCTCTTTTATAACCTTAGGTAAAACAAAAATGCTAATTTCACTTTCACTTAAAGTCAATAAACAATTAGATCACTTTAGTTATTTTCCAAAGTAAACTTAGAAAAAATTATTAAATACAAGTGACTTCATAATTTAGGTCTTATGCATGGAAGAACACATGCATGCAGGAAGACTTTCCTTGTTGCTGCTAGTTTAACATATATACCTCCGAGGCTAGCATGTTTAGACCAACAATGTTAGTGATTTTGTTGGTTTTTTAGGTCTCTTTGCTTTTGCATATGATCTCTCTATTCATAGCCTCCCTCCATATAGACTCTCCACACCCTCTTACTCATCTCCTCAACCTTAAGCACGAGATAAGACAATTATTAAGGATAACACCTATAGGAGCTCCATCCAAAATTTTTGGACTGCACTGTCTAAACCTCTAAATACAAAGTTGGCATTCTACTTTGGGCATTTCAATTTTCTAATGGTATCATTATTCATACTAACTACATTCACCACCATTAGTCATCTGGGCATTGTTTTTCTCTTGACCATCTTAGGTTATGTCCTCACTAGCTGAAAGAAGAGATTAACCATCACATGTTGAACATGAGGAACACACTATACACTTTTCTCTTTATAGGAAGGGGAGAAGGAGGAATATTTTATCTTTGTATGCTCGAACTATAATGAGATCAGAGGGAGATATCAATGCCATTTCAGAGACTATAGAGGATGTTTATTTGTCTTATTCAGACATCACAATCAAAAGTGTTTTGCCTTATCCGCAAAGAAGGGGATAATTTTAACCATCACTTGCTTCAAAGCTCTCCTGTTCCAACTACTAGGATTACCTATTTCTTCTTCCGTATTATGACTAATAGTAGAGTGAATCAGCCTGAATCTATGGTAGATAATCAAATGACAACATAGACCCACCAAACACTTCCCCTTTACATTGCAATTGCCCGACATCTATCCTAGACTAGAGGGCTAGTTCATGGTGTATTACCAGATGTTCCAATAAGGCTCATATTCATTCCACCAAGGCACACATTTCCCTAGCACTATGTTCACCCCTTGTGGGATGGTATCTCATGCAAGCAGCTTGTTTATTATGTTTCGATCCATGTGTAGGTTGTAAGTAATTTTGGAGAAATAGATACCCCCCCATTGTGGTTTCTTAGATATAGATTGATGGAATCTCTATTGCACTGCTGCAATTGAGGTAAAATGGGGATCATGAAAATTCATACATAAACCTAGTCATGTGTCATAATGAGTGACCAAACTCTTGGAAAGAAGGGAGGGTTGGAAGATGCTCCTCATTGGGGTTTCTTAGATACAGATTGATGGAATCTCTATTGCACTGCTGCAATTGAGGTAAAATGGGGATCATCAAAATTCATACATAAACCTAGTCATGTGTCTAAATGAGTGACCAAACTCTTGGAAAGAAGGGAGGGTTGGAAGATGCTCCTTCGAAACTATGTCAATCACAAAGCTCCTTTTGGTAAGGGGTCACAGTAGGTCATGAACCTGTTAACAACTACGTTGCACTAACTTGGATTTCTAAACGAGCCGCCAAAGATGAACAATACTTGTTCAAAATTTCAAGTTCAAAAGTCCTTGTAGGCCTCCCTAGGCCCTTTTTTAATTTTTTTAAAACATGTTCATACCCTATGGGGAATTGTAATACAATGATTTAACATGGTGACTTTATGTAAAAGGTTTGTCTTCTTAGGACTTATTTATTAATGCATTATTCCACGGTATTTTTTCCTTGTTAATTATTTATTGTTTGTAAGCGATAAATAATTTTTGAGTTTTTCACCAAACCTTGAAAGCTGGAATAATTGCCTTATTAATTAAGCCTTAGGAGGTTATTAAAACCTATGTGTCGATGTATATTACCATGTTAATCATTATTTTGAGTCATTATGAACATGTCCTATACCCCCCATATGTTTTTTTTTTAATTTAACGAAACAAATCAATTTTTCCCGTTTTTACAGGCTTATTTTTAATAAGTTAATTGTAAAAGTGTAAAAAGTCATAGAAGTGTGGCTAGGAGGTTTTTTTTGCCATGGGGGTGCTCATTTTCTAACTCAAAGCACCCACTTAACCCCTAGACCCTCTTTCCTAAGTTTTCGAGTAATTATTCAACCCCAAAATTAATAATTACTTGAAAAACCCAAAATCCCAAGAAAAAATGAAATATTAAAAAATTTGGCAATTAAAAAAATAAAATATAATTGCCAAAAAAGAGTTGGGTGACTTGGAAAATCATTTTAGCAAGTACCCGGGCAAGGGGACAAACCGGATGTTGTCATTTCGGTGAAATCTCATGAGTTGGAACTTTCCTCTCTCAAGAGGGGTGCAACTGTAAGTTGGAAAAGCTTCTGTGCTTTGGGAAAAACGATTATTGGGGCAAGTGGTCCCTCAAGGGAGTGATGTTGCCACTTCCTAACTCCCTTTCCAACCCTCATCCACCTAATGGGAGCTGGCGCAACCTTTAGGATATGTGCCCCCGCTCTCTTTGCCATATTTCTATTTAAGCAAGGCAACCCCTCTTCATTCTTCACGAATGATTTGGGCATTGAACCTTTGCTCTTGTGTTGTATAATTTTTTATCATTGTGGAATAAAAGTGAAGGCTTTGGAGGCATACTTGTGTTGAGCATCAGTGTGTGGTGGTTTCTTGTGTTATATGAGGTATAACTGTATCGATTTTTTGCTTCATTTTTAGTTGTTCTAACCGGTTTCTAAAGGATAAATAAGTAGTTTCTTATTTGTTTCTTGAGTTATTTATGTGAGTAGATCTCATATTTGTATGTTTTACTTGTTTGTCTACATACTATCTAGTCTTTTGCTTAAATACTCCCAGATATAACGCTTTGGTGTAGTATTGTCAAATTGTGTAGGGATATCTAGCATAGAGGATTGTTAGTTCTTGCTTGATTCTGTCATACCTCTGCGATTTGTTTGAAGAAGATATAAATCCCTTCGCTCTCCACTTGAGAACTCCATTTCCCAAGCTTCAAGCTTTGGGGCATTCTTCTTCTCCTTTCTTTCCATCACACAAAACTTCAAATTTTTGGTTACTAAGTTTTTATTTTGCATATTTAAATCTCACTGAAGTATTGGAATATTTTAGCTTTTTTATTTACATATGCGAGTTTTAAGTTTCAGATCTGATTATTAAAGTGACATTTTACAAGATCTAATCACAAGAAAGTACTAGTTTAATTTCTAAAAAAACTCTATATTTAAAATACTTGAATTTTTTTTATCAAATTTTTATGTTTTAATTTGATTATCTCTAAGCATATTTGATCAACGTTTGTTCACTATTTTGCAGTAGAGATTGATCTGACAAAGATGTAATCTGGCAAAATTTTGAAGATCCAAATCAAATCAGAGATCCCTCTTCGCATACTTCTCTCATTGGCCACTTCTTTAAGGAACTAAATAGTAAAAACGTGTGTCTCCTATTCTACAAAGGAGCACAAGTATTTTTTACTTTTAAAATCATTGTAAAAAGAGAAGCAAGTGGGCAGCCAAGTGCCCACACCCCATCCCCCCAAGGGGGATTAGCATTATTTCACTTTTTTTCATTTTTTTAGTTTTCTTTAATTTCTCCAATTTATTTTAAGTTTTTATAGTAAAATTAATCAATCCAGTTGTGTTCTCGTAATGAGAGTATCGACATTGATATTTAAAAAACTCACACTTAGCTCTAAAATACTTAAAATATTCAAGACTTCAAGACCCTGTATGCTCTTGTGACCACTGTAGGCCTTTGGCTAGATCGATGGGACAATTAGAAAGAAATTGAAGTGACTAGTAATTAGTAAAACACATCAATTAATCCCTACAAGTGAAAATACGGCACTTCATGCGATTCTACCAATTTGTGGAGAAATTCTGCAAGTGAAGCGGGAACCACTAGAAAGTGACCACAAGGCATCGTTAGGCTACACTCTTGTTTGGTGTAGTGTTGAACACAGCCTTGCGACTCCATCTAGCCCACATGTCACTATGAGAGCCACTCCTTGGTAAATCTGGACACAGTGCTGGTACCCCCGGGTATATCTGGAATACCATCTCCCCATAATAAGAAAGATCATTACCACATTCATAAAAAAATTTACCAAGAATTGACCCACTCCCTAATTACTTAATAATTTTAAAACTGACCCACCGAGACAACTACAATACTTGTCGAGACTTCACTAGCAAACCTTTACACAAGCACTCCATTGGCACTAGTCTATTTGACAATCTTGCTTATTTTCTGCTTAAGTTAATCATTGTGTTGTGTGGAATGCTATTTATGCTAGTCATTTAAATTATTTGTAGTTATCTTTGTTTCAAGGTTTTATTTTATCTCATCTCCTAGACTAATTGTTATATTGTCATAGATTAAACATCATAGTTTATTTTACTAGGGACCACCTCCCTTGGCTTCACCAGGAGAGAGCCTAAACGGAGGAGTCAAGATCAAGTGGCATCACTTGACTCTTGCTTTCCCCCAACGTCGCACCCAGTGGCTTGAAGATTTCTGCCACGTGACCCGAGGTGCGAATTGGGCGGCAACATTTTGGCGCCGTTGTCAGGGATAAGTCTTTTTATTCTGGAATACAACTTTGAGTTTTCCTTTTTGTTTTTTATGCTTTGTTTGATTATTGTTAAAATTTGAATAGTTTTACTCAGATCATCTGGTGACTCCATTGTCTTTAACTTTACCAAGGAATTCAACAAGAAGAAACTATGAAGGATTGCTTCAGTTCATCCCTAAGCCTGAACATGTCTATCATAGGAGGAAAAGAAAGCTAACTTCTCGTAGGATCCTTGAAAATCTTAGATCTAAGTCAATCCTTGACATTCACCTTTTATTTGTTGATCCTTAATCAAGTAATTCACCTACCAGCATGGGCGATCTTTTTAAACCCTTGGACTTTACCACCATTCTTGGTTATCCTCATCAAATCCCTGATAAATCCATTGAAAAGGTTCCCTCTTTCCATGGTAATGATGTTATCACTGCGAAGTCTCATCTATTATTTTTTGCACAATGTTATGCCAAGTGGTGCCATAACGTAAATTTTGAAGATGTAAAGATGAGGCTCTTTGCCTTATCTTTAGAAGCTGATGCATTTGAATGGTTCTCCAATCTGGCGGATAACAGCATCAAAACCTTCGCAGAGTTTGAGACAACCTTCAATTCAAGATGGGGGGTCAAGAAAGAGAACCGACACATGTTGGCTTCCTTGACTGAAACTAAGAAGAAAGAAAATAAGACAATCGAGGAGTTTAATCAAAAGTTCAATGATCTAGTTTCGAGACTGCATAAAGATATTAAACCTCCTAATGCATCAATTCTCATCTACTACATAGAATCCTTTGAAGGAGAAATGAGATACCAGCTTAGAGATAAGGATCCTACAACTCTTCATGGTGCTATGGAAATCGCTGAGAAAATAGATAGAAATATGCAAGCATCTAGAAAATCCAATCTACCTAGATTTTCTAGAGGTAATGTTCTCATTTCAAAATTGCATGATTCCAAGGGAAAAGTAGTTGAGCCAGAAAGTAAGGATTAGACTAAGGAATCCATCAAGGAAATAATTGAATTGATGAAACATATGATGGTCAACCACACTTCCCAATTGAATACAATGTAGAATAGATTGATGACCATGGAGAAAACTCACATTGCTCAAAATCAAAGAACTTTTCAACCAAGGCCAAACCAAGAGTGAAAGAAGAAGTATCCTCCACAAGAGCAGATACCTCCTAACCAACTTGAAACAAACAACATGGTTTATGAGGTTCCTCCCTATTGCGGACCTTGTGAAGAGTTCCATGAGGAATCCACTTGTCAAAACTTTTGCTACATAATGGAACAAGAACAGATGGAGACAAGCAATTTTGTGGGTTATCCTAGATATCCTGAATACATAAATAATAACAGAACTGTCCATCCCATCTCCAAAGAAAAGTGGAAAAAAGCAAGAGAGTATAGTCAGGAGAAGAATAATGCTACAAAGATCTTTGGTGAGAAGCCTACTCCCGAGCAGATCATGGATAAGTACAAAGGCATGGTCTATCAAAGAAGAAGGAATGTCATCCCAACTAAGTCAGATCAAAAAATGCCAAAGGTAAAACACACTCCCCATATATATCTGAATATTGATTTGGGTAATTGGTTGTCTAGTGCTAAAATCCCTGTCCCAATAATTGAGATCCTGAAAATTCCTAGTCAGAGGAATATTTTCATGAAAAACTTAGAGGAACCTAAGGAAAAGAATGTTGAGACACCTAAAGAAGCAATTACTGAAAAGACTAAGGAGAAGGTATCCAACAAAGCAAAAGAGACAACTATGAACAAACCGGTTGAGAGTCCTACTAAGAAACAAAATAATTTCAATGAAGATACTCCTATACTTTTGCATATCAGAGACCCCAACAAAGAAGATCATCCTCCTTTTTACATTTCATTGATTGCAAATGATAAGCTTCTGCACAATTGTATGCTTGATTCGGGTGCATCCTCTAACATCATAACCAAGTTATGGAGAAAATGGGTTTAAAGATAACAAGACCTTACCAGAATGTGTGTGCCATGGACTCAAGGGAAATTGATGTTGTGGGTATAATTTTGAATTTTCCAATCAAGTTAGCTGCCTACCCAGACATTGGTGTGACTATAGATATTGTAGTCATAAATGTACCTGACATATGGGGAATGTTGCTATCTAGGAAGTGGGCTACCTCCCTTTGCGGATCTATCCAAATGGATTGGACCTATGCCATGATTCCAGCTTCGGAAGATGCACATGTCAAACTGTATAGGGAAAAGGAAAGGAAGTACCATGTTGAAGATCCTAATGAACCAGATAATGAATACATCTGTGAGACAGATAGCCTAGGCAACCATGCCATCTATGCAAATTACCTCATACCTATCAGAGAGAAATCCAAGAATGAAGAAGTGGATTAACTATGGAGGATGAGTTTTGATGGAGCTTTTTCCAAGTTAAGAAAAGGGGCAGGGATTGTTTTAACTTCACCATCAAACCAGAAGTTTAACTTTTCTTATAGACTTAAGTGATGCATCTAATAATGTAGCTGGGTATGAATCACTTCTTCTAGGGCTTGAAATTGCAAAGGACATAGGCATTAAGGTGTTAAGTATCAAAGGTGATTCAGACTTGATTGTTTCCCAAGTCAAGAATGTTTTTGCTTGTAAGTGTGGAAGACTAAAAAAGTATAGGAATGTTGTGTGGGACACCATGGAATGTTTCGATGCTTTAGACCTCATGGCAGTGCCTCGTTCGAAAAACAATGAGGCAGACAAACTAGCAATGGCAACTTCCACCTTAGAGTTCACTAAATAGTTAATAAAAGGAAATGGGAAGTTTGAAATAAATTTTTTGGCCATCTATCCCAGACTGTAGATTTTTCTTAAGTTTCCAGCCATCGGTTTCAAGTAAAAAATGTCACAATTTATTTCAATCTCAGAAATTTAACTTGCCGGAAATAAACATCAATTTTACTAACCTAAAACACTGTTGTAAATTAAATCTTTCACAGACCGAAAGTAAATATTCAGCACTTCATTCACACACACAGAATTCAGAAATTTCATCCAAATGGCCCTGGAAAAACCCACTAGGGGAAAATCAGTCAAAGAGAGAGTATTTTTATTTTTCAGGAGAAGTTTATCATTTACAACAATACATAGAAAATATCAAACCAACTTATCTCAACCCGGGAGATAAATTTTTGTCTCGATTTGTGTGCCGAGCAGCAAAAATCAAACTCTGTTTTTTTTCCTGTTTTGCCTCGATTTCTGTGCCACTGTATGGAGAAACGGTATGGACTGTATGGATCTCGAAATCCGTGCCCCCAAAAAAATTTCTCGAAAATAATGCGCAAAAATATGCCTCGAAAATCATGCCTACTACCTCGAAAATCGTACCGTACGGACCAGTAATAAATGTTGTTGTCTTCTCCTCGATTTCTGTGCCCTCTTTGCTGCTGGCTTTTCCCTCGATTTGTGTGCTGCAAAATTTTTCCTCTTGCTCAGGAAAAATGAAAACTTTCTCTCTTCTCTCTCTCAACTCTCTCTTCTCACTTCAATCTACAAAAGTGCTCAGGCAAAATGCCTTTCCCATGCATTTTTGAGAAAACCCTAGGGTGATTCTAATCTAACGGTGGAGATTATATTAGATCAAGGGCTGAAATTAAATGCTCATAATTTATTTCTAAAATATTAATTTCACTCACCCACTTAAATTTATCAAAAAGTGACTTTAATGCTCTAAAGTCAAATTAAATGCTTTTACTTAAGTCATTTAATGCAAGGGTCACTTTATGTCCCCTCTTTAAGTGACTAAGGCAAAAGTTACTAGGGGAACACTTCCCTAGGTACAAAACTAACACTCCCTCTTACCGAGGAAGGTGTTCTGCACCACTCCCAACTTATCTCTAAAGAAGACAAACTTGCCTCTCCCCAAAGACTTCGTCAGTATGTCTGCGACCTGCTCATCAGTGGAAATATACTGAAGCGTGATTGCTCCTCTCTAAACATAGTCTCAGATGAAATGATACCTGATCTCAATGTGCTTTGACTTGTCATGGAAAACCGGATTCTCAGAGAGCTGGATGCAACTCTGATTGTCACAGTAAATAACCGTAGGCCTAAGCTCCTGACCAAATAGATTCACCAGCAACTTGCGAAGCCACAAGGCCTCACAGCTGGCCAAACTAGATGCCATGTACTCAGCCTCTGCAGTACTCAATGCAACGGACTTCTGCTTCCAACTGAACCACGACACTGCTGCTGAGCCCAAACTGAAACAACATCTGGAAGTGCTCTTTCGGTCTACCACACTACCTGCCTAAACTGAATCTTTATAGCCAACCAGTCTGATCACCTTTGACCTCCTATAGTCCAAACCAAAATCCATTGTCCCTGAAAGATAGCGCAACAAATGTTTTGCAGCAACCCAATGCACACTCCTAGGCTCAACCATGAATTGGCTAAGCGTGTTTATTGCAAAACACAAATTTGTTCGAGTGTTGACCAGATACATCAATGACCCAATAAGCTGACAGTATAAAGTAGGATCCACCAACTCTCCCTCGAAAGCATGAAGCTTCTTCCAATTGGTGATCATAGGTGTCAACATAGGCCTACAATCCTCCATCCTGAATCTCCTCAAAATATCAACCGCATACTTTCCCTGCCCCAGGAAAATATGTCCAGGCTCCTGCCAAACCTCCAATCCCAAAAAATAATGCATCGGCCCAATATCAGTCATCTTGTACTCTGCTGCAAGATCCTTCTTGCAAGCTGTAATGGGTCTCTCTCTCCCTATGATAAACAGGTCATCAACATATAGCAAAAGAATAAGTGGATCATCTCTAACCATGATGAAGTAGAGATTCAGATCTGCTTCACTCTTCTGAAACCCCATACTCAGCAAGTAAGAATCAATCCTGGAGTACCAAGCTCTTGGAGCTTGCTTCAACCTGTAAAGGGCCTTCTTCAACCTGCATACATGTGTCTCTCTGTCATGTATCTCAAATCCTTGAGGCTACTTAATGTAAATCTCCTTCTCTATGATCTCATTGAGAAATGCGGTCTTCACATCCATCAGATGGATCTTCCAACCCATTTTCACTGCAATGGAAATCAATGCCCTGATAGATGTATAACGAGCAACCGGCACAAAAGTCTCATCATAATCAATGCCCTCAACCTGTGAAAACCCCCATGCTACAAACCTGGATTTGTACTTCTCCACACTCCCATCTGCCGCATGCTTCAGCTTGTAAAGCCAACGAGAAGTCACCACTGACTTCCCCTCCGGTCTCGGAACAATATCCCATACATCATTCTTCATGAAGGAATGGTACTCATCCATCATGGCATCTCTCCATATCGAATGCTGGGAGGCCTCCTCAAAAGTAGAAGGCTCGGAATCTCATGTACAAGCCACCAACACCATGCCCAATCTGTCAAGCATCTTGATGGCTCTCACCTTGTCACTGGGTGTCCCAGCCTTTAAGGCATCCTTCATGGTCTCTTGAAGCCACTTAGGCTTCTTCTTTCCTGAATGCTCTTCCCACATTGGCCTGTCCTTATCTGAAGAACTACAAGAGATAGAAGCCCCAGTCACCTGTGAACCTGAAGCTGGTGTGCCAACACCTGGTGTACCCTGTAATCCTAATCCCCTGTAAGATGTACCTGTAATTAATAGTAGACCCATCACCTATCCCCGGAGACCCTGTTGGCCTAAACACTGAACCTGGTGAACCTGTGCCAACACTCTGTGGTCCTGTAACCTTGGAAAATTGTGATCTTGTTTGCTGTGTAGATGGAACCTATGCCACAACCTGAGGTGCAGGGACCTGCTGCTCTCCCTGCTCTGACTCTCTCGACCTCCTGAAGGCTCGCTCTTCCTCAAACTTCACATCCCTCCTCACCACCACTTTCCTTTGAGAGGGAAGATAAATGCGGAAAGCCTTCGCAGTCTCATCATAACCCACAAAGATGCCCTTCTCTGCAGTGGGCTCCAACTTTGTCCTCTTCTCTGAAGGGACATGAGAGTAAGTCAGACTACCAAAAATACGAAAATGGCCAACTTCAGGCTTCTTTCCTGAAAAGCACTCCTCAGGTGTCATATTACCCACTGCCTGATGAAGAATCCTGTTCTGAAGGTATACAACAGTGCTACAAGCCTCAACCTAGAGAAAGAAATAAAGTGACTGGTCATGTAACATAGCTCGGGCTGCTCCAACAATGGACATGTTCTTCCTCTCTGCAACTCCATTCTTCTCTGGAGTATATGGAACTGTCAACTGTCTCCTGATCCCCTCCTGTTTGCAAAATCCATCAAACTCCTCGGAGGTATACTCACCCCCGTTATTCGATCCCAAGACTCAGGTCTTCCTCCCTATTTGGTTCTCCACAAGAGCTTTGAACTCTTGGAACCTCTACAAGACTTCCTCAGACTTCTTGCTCTTCAAAAAGTAGATTCAGGTCTTCTTGGAATGGTCATCAATGAATGTCACATAATACTCATATTCTCTCAAGGACACAGAAGACATAGGTTTGCATAAGCTGAATGTATCAAGTCAAGAGTACCAGCTGACCTACTATCACTGCTCAGAAAAGCAGTCTTGGTGTACTTTCCTAAATCACACCCCCTGCACACATCACTCTGCCTTGTGCTGAACTCCGGTAAACCAGTCACCATGTGCCTCAACAACCCCAAGGCTGGATGATGCAAGTGAACCATCCTCCTATGCCAAAGCTCACACAAATCACTACTGCTACTATGTGCTAACGCATGTTGCGGCTGAAACAAGAGCCTATACAGTTTCCCACATCTCGCTCCAATGGCAACTGAAGCAGATGGTCCTATGCACGTGTCCATCTAGGAAAGGCACCCCAAGACCCTGATCCTCGATCATGGAAACTGACACTAGGTTCTTATTCATCCTAGGTACATACAATACATTTCGCAATACCATGGGACTCATGGACTCCCTCTGAAATGTAATGGTCCCATGTCCAACTGCACTGACTACTGAGTCATCTCCCAACACAACCTACACGTCTGTATCTTCCTGTAAAAGCTCGGAGAACATCTCACAAGCACCTGTCATGTGGCTCGAGCCTCCGCTATCTATGTACCAAGTGCTGGAAGTAGATGCACTGTAAGAATGGTCTGTCACATAGGAAAACTCCCTCTCTCTGTCAACATCCGCACTGGTGAGAATGGATGCTCTCTCTCTCTCAATATGCGCAGTGCATAGTGAAAACTCACTCTGAAATCTAGATGCAAAATCATCGATCTCAGCTGAAGCGACTGTCTGCTGCTTCTTCTTCTTCTTGTTCGAACACATAGCAGCATAGTGTCCCATCTTGTGACATGCAAAGCACTTCACAGTGCTCATATCCTTCTTCTGCCCATCTTGCCGCTCCTTGGCCCCACCCTTCTTGGGACCCTTCTTTCTCTTCTTCTTCCCCTTCGCTGTCAATGCCACATTCTCCTCGTCCCCTCTACTAGTAGAGCCATTGCTCTGCAAGAAACCCCTCTGAGTCTCCTCCTGAACAAAGTCATCACATACTCTGTCCCAAGATGGCAGGTTCTCTCTGGCCACCAACCCCTGAACAAACACAGCCCAAGGTGCAGTCACCCCATTCAGGGTTGTCTGCACTAACTCATAAGCATCAATGGCCACCCCAACATATGCAAGCTCATCTCTCACCTGATAGATCCTAGTAAGATAAGTCATACATGCCTCTCCTTTGACCATGTTGATGTTCTTCAGCTTCTCTCTAAGTACCATCTTCCTGTTTTCATTAGTACTAGCAAAGAAACCGATCAAAACAGTCCACATTTTATGCACATGATCCTTCACTGAAATGTGAGGAATAACATGGTCTTTAACAGCATCTAAGATTATCCTCATGGCTTTAGTATCCTTCTTATTAAAGGCTGCAAGTAATACTGCATCAGTAGAAGGAGGAATAGTAACGAGATTTGCTATATTGTTTCTAACTACTTCCTCCCACAACTCATTCTCCCTCAGCACAAGTCAAATCCGGGCTTTCCATGAGCAAAGTTTGCTGCCCCATCCAACCTATCCTCAGATCTCAACCCCACGGAAGTCATTTTCTCAAAGAACAAGTTTCAACAAAATGTACTACCGTCACAAATGTTTTTCTGAATTCTGGAAATGACTGTTTCACTGCTGAAATTTAATTTTCTGCCACAACCTGCTCTGATACCATGTAGATTTTTCTTAAGTTTCCAGCCACCGGTTTCAAGTAAAAAATTTGTCACAGTTTATTTCAATCTCAGAAATTTAACTTGCCGGAAATAAACATAAATTTTACTAACTTAAAACACTGTTGTAAATTAAATCTTTTACAGACAGAAAGTAAATATTCAGTACTTCATTCACACGCACAAAACTCAGAAATTTCAGCCACATGGCCCTAGAAAAACCCACTAGGGGAAAACCAGTCAAAGAGAGAGTATTTTTATTTTTCAGGAGAAGTTTATCATTTACAGCAATACACAGAAAATATCAAAACAACTTATCTCAACCCAGAAGATAAATTTATGTCCCGATTTGTGTGCCGAGTAGCAAAAAACAAACTCTGATTTGTTTCCTGTTTTGCCTCGATTTTCGTGCCACTGTACGAACGAACTGTATGGACAGTATGGACCTCAAAATCCGTGCCCAAAATTTTTTTCTCGAAAATCGTGCCTAGAAATTTGCCTCCAAAATCGTGCCTGCTGCCTTGAAAATCATACCATATGGACTATACGGACCAGCAGTAAATGCTGCTATCTTCTCCTCGATTTCCATGCCCTCTTTGCTGCTATCCTTTCCCTCGATTTGTGTGTTGCAAAAATTTTCCTCATGCTCAGGAAAAATGGAAACTTTCTCTCTTCTCTCTCTCAGCTCTCTCTTCTCACTTCAATTTGCAAAAATGAGGCAAAATGCCTTTCCCATGCCTTTTTAAGAAAACCCTAGGGTGAGTCTAATCTAATGGTGGAGATTAGATTAGATCAAGGGCTGAAATTAAATGCTCATATTTTATTTCTAAAGTATTAATTTCACTCACCCACTTAAATTTATCAAAAAGTGACTTTAATGCTCTAAAGTCAAATTAAATGCTTTTACTTAAGTCATTTAATGCAAGGGTTATTTTATGTCCCCTCTTTAAGTGAATAAGGCAAAAGTCACTAGGGGAACACTTTTGTAGGTACAAAACTAACACAGACAACGTGAATCATTGGCAAGTGTTTAAGGATGATAAGTAGATGATAAATTTCATCAATAACATGAAAGAGTTCTCAGACTTTCAAGTCAGTTTTAAGGATGAAGAGTCCTACAAGGAGGAAGATGAGCAGCCTAGCAATCCTACTCCCAAGAAAGAGGTAGAATGGGAAAGAGCTTTTGATAGGCAGGACGGGTTTAAAAATAAAGAAACTAGAAAATTGGAGGATTACATAGAAATAAACATTGGCACTGAAGAAGAGGCAAGAAAAATAAAAATTGGAAAAGGGACTTCTGAGAAAGAGAAAAAAATTTGATTGAGTTGGTAAAGGAGTTTAGAGATGTTTTTGCTTTCACATATGATGAACTAAAAGCTTATCGAGATGATGTGTTTCAACGTATAATCCCATTAAAGCCAGATTCCAAACCCTTTCGATAAAAACTCATTAGAATAAACCCCAAGTTAGCTCACATGGTCCAACAAGAGTTACATAAAATGTTGGCAGAAGGCATCATTGCTCCAACAAGACATTCATCATGGTGCTCAAACTTGGTGGTGGTTAGGAAAAAGAATGGATAGTTGAGGATATGCATTGATTTCCGAAATCTGAACATCTCATGCATAAAAGATAACTATCCTTTTCCAGATATGGAGACCCTATTGCAAAGGGTAACGGGGTCAATCATGATGTCTATGTTTGACGGTTCTCTGGGTATAACCAAGTCCTGGTTAAGAAAGAAGATCGACATAAGACCACTTTCACTTCACCTTGAAGAACGATTGAATATCTAAGGATGCCCTTTTTCTTCTGAATGCAGGTGCAACTTTCCAAAGAACTATGGATTATGCTTTCAATGAGTTAATTGGAAAAATAATTGAAATCTATCAAGACGACCTTATTGTTTTCTCCAAAGAAAGATCTGATCATATAGGCCATCTCAGGAAAGTGTTTGAAACATGCATAAAGTTTGGCATTTCTTTGAATCCTTCCAAGTCAGTTTTCGGTATAAATGAAGGCAAGTTGTTGGGGCATATTATTTTTAAGGATGGTGTGAAAATAGACCCTGAAAGAGTAGAAGCCATAAAGAAGGTTCCCTTGCCTCAAAATAAGAAATCCTTACAGTCCTTTAATGGCAAAATCAATTTCATAAGAAGGTTCATCCCAAAATTAGTTGAGTTAATGAAACCCATGCAGAAACTACTTAAAAAGGATGTTAAGTTTGAGTGGGATAGTAAAGGAAAAGAAGCCTTAGAAGCATCAAAGATTGCATAGCAAGGTCCCCGGTCCTGACTAGCCCAAATTATTCCAAAGAGTTCCAGATATTTTCCTTTTCCTCAGAAGATACTATTGCCGGAGTTTTGTTGCAAACGAACAAAGAGGGTCAGGAACAACCAATTGCTTTTATGTGTAGGTCCTTACAGAATTCAAAGCTAAAGTACACCATAATGGAAAAACAGGCCTATGCCCTTGTTAAGTCTTTGAAACACTTCAGAACTTTTTTTGGGTACTCTAAAGTAGTTGGTTATGTGCCCCATTCAGCAATAAAAGACATCTTATCACAACATGATTGGTTTGGTATAAGAGGAAAGTGGGTATCAAATATCCAAGAGTATGACTTAGAAATTAAACCCACCAAGTTGATCAAGGGTCAAGGTCTTGCTAAAATGATGATAGAGGGAAATGAGCAGGCCTTAGGTATGATTTGTCAGAACAGTTCGTTAACATCGGCCAGTTCAACAGAGCTTCAACGTCTCCAACAACAACAATGGTATTCAGATATAGTGTTCTATCTCCTCAACCTGACTTGTCCTAAACATCTAGTTAGTCGTTAAGATTACAAGCCACTAAGTATTGTCTTACTCAAGATCGTTTAGGTTGGAAAAACCTAGATGGTCTCATACTTAGGTGTGTAGATGAAGAAGAGTCTAAAAACCTCTTAGAAGAGTTTCCCTCAGGGTTTTGTGGTGGTCACTTTGTAGCTAAAACTACAGCCCACAAAATTCTTAGAGCAAGATACTATTGTCCCACCTTATTCACTGACGTGCACAAGTCTATTAGGAATTGTCAGAAATGTCAGGTATTCATAGGAAAGTAGAAATTTGGTGCACTACCTTTAAAGCCAGTAGTAATCCAAGCCCCTTTTCAACAATGGGGTCTTGATTTTATTGGTAAGTTTAAAGATAATTTAAGGAATGGTTACACTTGGATTTTGACGGCAACCAATTATTTTAGCAAGTGGGTAGAGGCCATACCTACTAAAGCAACAACCGAGAAGGCAGTAATGGATTTCCTTGAAGATAAAATCATTACTAGATTTGGGGTGGCAACTTAGATAACCACTGATAATGACAAAGCTTTCAGTTCAGTAGCCATGTCTTCGTTTTGTTTCAAGTATGGTATTATCCTATCCCATTCCTCGAATTACTATCCCAAGGGAAACGGTCTTGCTGAATCAAGCAACAAAAACTTCATGACCATCGTTAAAAAGATTATTGGTGATAATAAGAAGTATTGGGATAGTAAAATCAAGTTTTCACTTTGGGTAGATAGAATCACCAAGAAAAGTGCAACAGGAAAGTCTCCTTTTGAATTGGTCTACAACACGAATGTGACTTTACCGATTAATCTTAAGTTACTAGTGTATCAGGTTCTACAAGAATCACGATTAGATCAGGATGATTATCAGAGCAGGATTCATGAGTTGGTAGAGTTACATGAAATCAGAAGAAGGGCAGTTGATTAGAATATCAGAAATCGGAATAAAGTTAAAAGGAATTTTGACAAGTCATCTAGGCATAGAGATTTTCAAAAGGGAGATACGGTATTGTTGTGGGACAAATGAAGAGAAAAACCTGGCAAACATGGAAAGTTTAACAGTTTATGGATGGGTCCCTACATCATTCATGACATAGCCGATGTTAACTCATTTCATTTAAGCGACATGGATGGTGAAAAGCAGACTTTGCCGGTGAACGGGCATCTTCTGAAGTTATTCTTCAGTGACAACATCTTATGCCTAGGGGGGCATCTTTGTATCATGAATTTTTAACCTTTCCTCTGCATTTTATTTCCTAGCTTAAATTTTGTATAATAGATTATTTCCATAGAAATTCTTTTGTTGTACATTATCTTGTATTATAATTTTCAACTTGTTATTTCATTTGGTTATATATGCGTGTGACTAACTTATCTAGTTTTGTGCAGGAACCAAAGATTCGAGGATTCTTGTATGATCAATTTTCATGAAGTTCAGATCAATCACACATCCCACAGTTGGAGCCAGATGTTACAAAAACTAAGTTGGATTTCTAAATGAGCCACCAAAGATGAACAATCACTTGTTCAAAATTTCAAGTTCAAAAGTCCTTGCAAACCTCCCTAGGCCCTTTTTAAATTTTTTTTAAACATGTCCATACCCCATGGGGAATTGTAATAAAATGAGTTAGAAATATGACTTTATGTAAAAGGTTTGGCTTCTTAGGACTTATTTATTAATGCATTATTCCAGGGTGTTTTTTCCTTGTTAATTATTTATTGTTTTTAAGCGATAAATAATTTTCGAGTTTTTCACCCACACCTCCAAAGCTAGAATAATCGCCTTATTAATTAATCCTGAGGTTATTAAAACCTATGTGTTGATTTATATTATCACGCTAATCATTATTTTGAGTCATTATGAACATGTCCTAAGTCCTCCATACGTTTTTTTTAATTTTCGAACTTTTTTTTTCGTTTTTACATGCTTATTTTTAATAAGTTACTTGTAAAAGTGTAAAAAGTCATAAAAGTGTGGCTAGGAGGTTGTTTTTCCATGAGGATGCTCATTTTATAACTCAGAGCACCCAATTAACCCCTAGAAGACCTACTTTCCTAAGTTTTCGAGTAATTGTTCAACCCCAAAATTAATAATTACTCGAAAAACCCAAAAACCCACGAAAAAATGAAATATTAAAAAATTCGGCAATTAAAAAAATAAAAGATAATTGCCAAAAAAGAGTTGGGTGACTTGGAAAATCATTTTGGAAAGTACCCGAGCAAGGGAGACAAACCGGATGTTGCCATTTCGGTGAAATCTCATGAGTTGGAAGTTTCCTCTATGAAAACTCAAGCAACCTAAAGGGGAGTCCTATCTAAAAACATTCCACAAGTGAATATCCTAAAAAAACAAATCCCCTACGCTCATGATATGCTACAATATTGTAGCTAGAGAAATAAGACAAACTAGAACTTGTTTGGTTCTTTGGAATATATCCAACTATGACTACTAGTCTAACCACTACTTATCCCTATTTAGTTACTACTAGGAAATAAACTAGAAATAGCAAGAGTAATAGTTGATAGTAGATCATACATTATGCATTAATTATGGTTGGGGTTGGATGAGGACTAAGTTGGTTTCATGATTTTAGGGTAATATTGCTTCGGGTGGGCAGGTCTCCCATCATCAATCATCTAACTTGTGGTTGCAAATACAACTTATTTGATCTTGGTGTTCTATAGATATGTGGGATGAAATACAACTTCTTAGGAAGGTAGATTCATGTAATCAATCTAGATTCTTGCATCTATCTGTAACCTTATTTGCATCAATTCTCTGTACTCTACCAACCTCCTCTCAACATGGTCTCTTACAATAGGACTTCCTTCCCCAAGAAAACCTTTCTACCATAACCATGAGTTGGCCATCTCTCCTCGTCTCTTCAACTTTCCTGACCCTCCCAACTTACTCTTGATACTCTATTCACTACTAATCTCTTTCTGCAACTACTCACTCATTTCCTTAAAATCATTCATCTGATTCATCCACTATCTATTTGTGATTGCTTCCCTCCTTAGAACCCATTCATCCCTTGTGTTGTTCTCTCCCTATGCATCCTTGAAAACCCTAAATTTGTTTCCTCACCAACACCATCCCCATCACCCCCAATGCAAGATATTCACATGTCCACGTGAACCAAATGAAAAGGTATCAATCTTACTAACCAACAACATCTTGATCAAGAGGGATTTGTTTCAATAATCTCCATGACACTCCCCTTCAAAACTCTTCCTAGAATTTTTAAAAACACTTACAAAGTTTCGTAGGAAACTCTACAAAGTACCCTTCTATGCATTTGTCAATTGGACTAATAATATAATGATCCACTCAATGGAGTGCATTGATATATGGAGCAGCTTAGTTGATTACCAACTTCTAACTCTTTTAAAAAATTGGGTCTTCCTCTATTTTCTTCAACCTAAGTAGGTCTATCAAGACCAGAACACCTCATAATCTTGAAATTTCATACAAGACACATTCTTTGCACCTCTCTAACTTCCATCCTCATAGCTTCGATTCTTAAGCAATAAATTTCTCCACCTAATTCTCAAACTAATCTTGAATCATGCTCTTTAGGAACCATTCTCTCATCCTCCAAAGACCCTCTTCTAAAGCGCAATCCCAATAATCGAACCATTTGTTGGTGCAAAATGGAGACCAAGGTTTTTGGATTTGTCCAACAAAGGGTCCCCGTGTACTCTAAAGTGATGTCATATGCAATCCCCATAAGGATAAGATCACAATTGAAGCAATGCCAAGACTTAAGAATAAAGAGGAATTTTGCATAACAATAAAACATACTCACATATTATCAAAAGTTAGTACAACTCTTCTATCTCTTAAAAACCCTATTTAGGGAAAAGCAAGAAAACTCTAGCCACCACCAAATATCTCCAAAAAGAAAGAAACAATACAAGAAAGTCCTCCTTGGATTCAACGCTTGTCTCCCATAAGTGTCCAAGACATCTACTTTCCTCCTCAAGCATTCACCTCTAGGGTAAAAGCTAGCTTCTTTGTCTCCTTACATTAAAATCCTATCCATAGAACTGACTTGAGATTCTCCAAGAACCCTAGAACTCATTAAAAGGATAAATAAAAAGGTAAGATACAATAAACCTTACACAAGAGAGAGAGAGAGAGAAAGAGAGACTAGTGTGCTAATCTCCTCACATCTCAAATACATGATGATAAATGAAGGGTAAGTGAAAAGACTCTATCCTTCCTCTACTTATATGAGAGGTAAGGAGGCTTTAATTGAAATTCTAACCCTACAAATACCTTCAACTTATCCAAGAACCCTAGAACTCAATACAAAGAGATGATACAATGAACATTACATGAGAGAGAGAAAGAGAGACTAGTGTGCTAATCTCCTTGCATCTCTAACACATGATAATGAAGGAATGTAACTGAAAGAACTCTCTCCTTTCTCTACTTATATGGGAGGTAAGGGATGCCAACAATATAAAGTGATCCTAAACTCTTACAAGCAACCTACCTCTAACAAGTAGGTCCACACACATGAAACACTTTACTCAAAAAGGACACATGTCAATATCCAAGGGGATGTCATTAAAAAGCAAAGGCTTCAAGGCATGAATGCTCAATGTGATGTGTCCAATGCTCCTCCATAAACCTTTAAGCCTCCAACACTCCTCCAAATAAATGTGCCTCTCAGGGTCCACTACACCTACATGATCACTTCCTTAACCCAAGTATCCTCAAGTTAAGTACAAGCCTCCATGCAAATAATAAAGTGTGCACATGCCATATAGGGCTCATCAATGGCATAGGCCACGCAATAGTCAAAACATCACAAGAGCTATGAACTTTCAATATCCTTATTATTGATCAATGATGAACACAATAATAACAACTATTAAATTGATACAATCTATAAGGCGATAACACAATAGTCAAAACATCACAAGAGCTATGAACTTTCAATATCCTTATCATTGATCAATGATGAACACAATAAAAACAACTATTAAATTGATACAATCTATAAGGCAATGTTTCCAAAGCTAATTAAGCAAGTGGATTATGCAGAGATGCCAGAAGGTTATATGTTACAGATCAGAGATTAAACAAGGCAGATATAAAACTTACTACAGTTAACCTAAAAACAGCATACATAGATCTTGGTTCTTGTATAACTTTGACAACAAAGTAAACTAATACAGAAATAAAACTATCTATAGAAAGACAGAAATAATAAAAACTATTAAATTGATACAATCTATAAGGCAATGTTTCCAAAACTAATTAAGCAAGTGGATTATGCAGAGATGCCAGAAGGTTATAAGTTACAGATCAAAGATTAAACAAGGCAGATATAAAACTTGCTACAGTTAACCTAAAAACAACATACAGAGATCTTGGTTCTTGTATAACTTTGACAACAGAGTAAACTAATACAGAAATAAAACTATCTATAGAAAGACAGATGACGAATCAACCTCAGAAATTTTAATCCACGGAAAGTGAGAAAATTGAAAACTTTAAAGTAGTTCTACGCTACTGAGTAAAATTACACCCAAAAGGCAGAAAAAGAAGACACAATTTACTCATGTCAAACTAGAACATTGCTCAATAGCTCAAAAAACACAATTTCCCATACTTCTGACATTAAAAACATGGATGCCACAAAAAAAACTAAACAGTTGTAGACAACCATAAGAAAGTTGTCTAATTAACACAGTTTTCCCTGCCACAGACATTAAAAACATGGATGCAACAAGAAATACTAAACAGCAGTTGCAGATTACCATAAGAAATTTGTCTAATTATTCAGAAGAATCAAGCTAGGAAAAAAGAAGAAGCAAATGATTGTTCCTCGTGTTCTCCACAATTACAATCCTCTATGAAGTAGCCAACAGTTCTATGTTTGCTGGTCATCCCATTGTTTCGCAGTAAGCTGCTCCTTTTTCCAATCAAATGGCTGCTAAATTTAAAGAAGCAAGTCAATAATAATGCCTTGATCAAAATAAGGATAATTATACTCAACCAATTACTAAAAGCCAAAAAGTCAAAATCCATGACATTGACATGTATTTGTAGCTAACAATTCACTTAATACGTTTTTAAACACAACGAATGGTGCTTGTGAATTAACACACCTTTCAATGACTGCGGGTAGCATTCAAAATTAACAAATGCATGCATACATGTTCAAGGTTGAGAACAATCCAAGTCCATAAATTTCTATCAGAAAAAGTTAGAATCCAATAATATCAACAAAATTAAATCTCATATCTTGAAAACAAAGATATTAACTTTTAGGTACAGAAAGCCAGGTCACTTCCTTTCAATGTGGATTTAAGATATCAATATTACCAATGCATCCATACATGTTCAAGGTTGAGGGAAATCCAAGTTCATAAATTTCTCTGAGAAAAAGTCAAAATCCAATAATATCCACAAAATTAGATCTCATGTCTTGAAAACAAGAGATTCGCTTTCATCCTTTTAGGTAAAGAAATCTAGGCCACTTCAATTCAATGCGGATTTAAGAGATCAATATTACCATACTTGCCTCTTCAAAGTTCAAACTAAAACATAACTGGAAAATCACTTTCCAGCTGCAGAGTCTTAAAACAACATTTGTGCTTGGCAGTTCTTTAGGAGAGCACAACCTATCCACCAACACCTCTGGGTAAACAACCAAGTGCTTAACGGTTCTTTAGGAGAGCAACATGATTACATGTTGTATCTTCAGCATCTTTAGTTTGCAACTTTGCATGTTTCTCTGGCTTTTCATTCCTCTCAAGGATGGTGATTCCTGACTCCAAAAATAATATCTTTTTCTTGGAGGCAACCACACTGTCTTCAGTGGGTACAAAAATATGTCTGGTCTTTATTTCTTTTAGTATCCGCTGCCAAGTGTTGAAATGGTTAAGCCCCAACACAAACAAAAACTTGGAATTGAGCTGGCAAGACCCAAAATACCATAGTAAATATTTTTGCAATCATTCCACCAATCATCATCCAGAATCACACTCTTGCCTTGTGTTGTTTTGGGCAACTCTAATTTAGATCAATAATTGCTGACAATAACAGATAGTGTCCACCAATCATCATCCATAATCATACCCTCTTGTCTTGTGTTGTTTTGGACAACAACTCTACTTTAGAGCAATCATTGCTGACAATAACAGATTGTGTCCACCAACACCTAATAACCAAAAGAAATTATTTCATCTTACCACTTTAATCATTGCTCTCAAAAAGTATTATTCCCTTCTAAGATCCCAAAATAATGTTTATTACCATTCTTTGTCTAAAATATGTTTAACTGTCCATGATAATAAAGCGCAATCCTCACCTATGTTGTTTAAGGTCTTCCATTAACCCTGGCACTTTTTAAACCCTGTTGTTGCTGATATATTTTAAAATGGGGCTAAATATCCAGCCATTCATGATAATATTACTCCTTGTACTCACCCAAGTCTTTTTAACGTCTTTTATTAGCCCTTCCATCTCTGGCACCCCCTGTCTGACTCAGTTAATTCTAATTTATTATAAGTAGGGGATAAATATTCAGGCCCAGAAGCAATGATTTTCTTGGTCACCTCTGTGTAATAAGAAGAATGAGAAAAATTAACAATAATTCTACTAGGCATTATAAACTCAATAATTGTTTTATCTGTCAACATTAACAATAATTCTACTAGGCACTATAAACTCAACAATTGTTTTATCTGTCTCCTTCCTATGTTGTATGCTATGCTTGTTAATCACATTTGGATCTGAAAACTTCTCTATACTAGAAGATCCCTAACTTTTCTATACTAGAGGATCCCCTTATATAACCAACAGACTCATAAAATGTTTCATTGGAAATTGAGAGGAATCTAAAGTGTAGGGTTTCTGAGTTTCTTAGCATATGCACTATTAAATGAAGCGTAGTCACTTGAAAACTTTTCACGAGTAAAATTTTATATGGCCTAGCCCAATTACCTATAGTGTCCAAAACATGTTGGTGAACTTGATTATAACTACCAAAACAAGGTTTATCTTTAAGATTGCACACCCAGTTCTGGGAACCACCAATGTTTTTCTTTTTTCCTTTTGTGCATTTCTTAGCCTATTGAACTAAAGAGTTTAGAGCCAAGTGCCCTAGAGATCTCATGGTGATCTTATTTTAGAAGGAAAACTAAGATTCTTCCTCCATTTTTATTATTGCGCTAGGAAGGGGATCTTAGACACCATGCCAGCAGGTGCCCTGTTCAAATCTCCCTGGGTTAGGTGCACTAGTCTACGCTGATGGATTTACAAGGGATGCCATCCACAAATATGGAGAAGCATCCCTTTGGTTTTCTTGAAAAAAAGTACATTGAATATTATACAAGGGAAAACAGCCCGCTACCCAAAATGATAAAAGTTCCAAAACCTTCAAAATGCTCAGAAAAAATCAAAATAACCTACCTACAACTCGATAGTTGAGACTTCCTCAACTTGAAGCTATCTCAATCTCTGTCTCTACCAGTTAAATTTCTAGAAAGCTCCAATATATAATTCTAAAATCTTCATTCTACCCACTTGAGGCTCCAACCTAGCTGAAATACTTTTTCAGATTTCTTCAATGTTTTCAACTTCGTTTTCAAGAAACTATAAAAAATAAAGCTGTTTACAGTCATGTATTAGAAAAACCTAGCCTTTAACACATATGAGTTTGCTCATCTTGAGAGAGTCAAAACCATTACGCTTCAGTGGATTATGTGATACAAGTAATCTACTCCATTGCAGCAAGATTCAAATTCGAGTATGAATTGGGTACAAAATAAATACATAACAAAAAAAACCCAGTACGGCTCCAATATGCAAGTATACATCTCACAAATACGAAAATATGCAATTTGTTCTAAATTTTAGAAGAAATTCAGCCTCAGGAATGCCAGATAAATCAGAAAATATAATGCTTTCATTGAAAATTTGACGACATAAATATATGTACAACTCTCTTTAGCAGTTTTTAAAAATGTTTTTGAGGTTTTTGGCCTTTTTTTGTGGTGGTTTATGGATCAGCGGGTATCAAATACATGAGGTATATTATCAAACACAATCAAAGTCCAATAATACCAAATAGTGCTCTACTATGATCTACTCTTCATCTTTTGGAAAGCAAAGTTTGGCACTTGTCCACTTGACTAAACAATGCTTTTGGACTCGCCATATATCTTTACAAGCTAAGTGAGATACCAGAAACTACTACTAGATGACATAGACATCCCTTCTTATACCTATATTCCTCTGAGGCTATCATTTTTGGACCTTCCATGTTAGTGATTTTGTTGGTTTTTGATGTCTCTTTGCTTTTGCAATTGATCTCTCTATTCGCAACCTCCCTCCATATAGACTTTCCATATCCCCCCACTCATCTCCTAAACCTTAAGTAGGAGTTAATGTTGATTTTTCCTAAGCAGCATCGAGAGCCATTCTCTGGGAGAATGGAGGCACCTGGTCAGTTACCAAGAAATCAACCCAGTCTGGGACTGGGACCTCAGCCTAGGGCTGAGGGCCATTCTCTAGGAGAATGGACGCACCTGGTCAATTACCAAGAATTCAACCCTATCTGGGATTGGGACCTCAGCCTAGGGCTGAGGGCCATTCTTTGGGAGAATGGAAGCACCTAGTCAGCTACCAAGAAATCGACCCAGTCTGGGAATGGGACCTCAGATTGGGATTGAGGACCATTCTCTGGGAGAATGGAGGCACTTGGTCAATTACCAAGCAATTGACATTGAGTCATCTAATGTAGCCTAGGGCTGAGGCACCTGGTCAGTTAACAGGTCATCACCATAAGCCCTAGATTGGGTCTAGGCAAGTGATGCACTCCTCTCCTAGATCTATGGGCTATGAGACCTTCTCAAGGGACTAGCTACCCTAGTTGAAAGACCTAGCACTTGATGTTGGTGGCAACGAGGAGAACAAGATAAAGCATTTAATAATCCTCCTTATTTATGAAGACGCACTTCAAGTGGACATGTATGGACCATGGGGACCTTGAAGATGACTTGTTGTGGTCATAAAATCACTTGAAGGACCAAGAAAGTTGAAACCCTACCACAACTTGTATTGGTCCAAGTGACCATCGAATGAAGGACCAAGGACCTTAAAGACAAAGACTAAAAGATTAAAAGTCAATGGTCAAAGATGAAAAGAATAAAATCCCTAAGGTCAAATTCCTAATTATGTGGAATCATCTTATGTTTGATGAACTATAAATAAAGAAGCTTTCACAATTGTCATTATCATCCAAGATGATCATTCACTGCTCCTAAGAGACAAGTTGTGGTCTTTCTGTTGGGTCCTTCTCCTCTATTGCAGCACTTCAAGGGATGAGGTCAAGGCATTATCTACCCTCTTCAAGTTCACGGCAGCTCCTCCATTTGCTATAGATCTGGTTATAGTGTACCCGAGCCCTGACTGAGGGTAGTAAAGTCCGTTGATGACCTGCTAAGGTCATCCTCTGTGCACTAGAGCCCTTCTAGGGCCCTTCTCAGTGCACCCGAGCCCTGCTAGGGCCCTTCTCTGTGCACCTGACCCCTACTAAGGGCTGTTCCACACACACCCGAGCTCAGCTAGGGCATACACAGGTACACGACAACCTAATTTTGGGTTTTGTACAGGTCACAGCAGCCCAGCTAGGCACTAACATGTTATGCCAGTCATCATTTAGGACTGTACCGGCACCCAGGCACACAGACAGCCCGAGTTTGGTCAAAGGCTGCTCCAGGCATCAAGCAGCAGTACATTTGAAGATCAACAGTTTAGTGGCAGCCGACTTATACAAGTCTTCACCAAGGCTATTTTGGTCTATGTGACAAATTCAACTTGTTACATTCTATATGCTTATGTACAAACTCAGTCATCTCATTTCAAGGATGAATTATTAATGCTTTGGGGTTTTTGTCCTTAAAAGGTTTCCCCGTGAAAAACTCTTGTGTTCAATTCTTGTGGATGATTGTTTTACTGCTGCTAGTGTTTTACTGTTGTTAAAATATCAGTACAATATCTATTACAGTCTGCAAATTTTATGAAATGTTACTGCTATTAAATTTTGCATACATGTTAAATTTCAACAGTTAAGACCATTATTAATAATAACACCTACAAGAGCTCCATCCAAACTTTTTAAACTACACTGTCTAAGCCTCTAAATACAAAGTTGGCATTCTACTTTGGCCATTTCAATTTTTTAATGGTCTCATCATTCATCCTGATTCCTAACTGCATTCACCACCACTGGTCATATGGGCATAGTTTTCCTCTTGTCCATCTTAGGTTATGTTCTCACTAGCTGAGAGTAGAGATTAACCATCACATGTTCAACGTGAGGAACACACTACATGATTTTCTTTCTATAGGAGGGGGAGAAGGAGAAATATTATCTTTGTATGCTCAACTTATAATGAGATTGGAGGAAGATATTACTGCCATTTCAAAGACTGAAGAGGATGTTTATCTGTCTTATTTAGATATCTCGGTCAAAACTGTTTTGCCTTATTCCTAGAGAGGTGGATAAATTTAACCATCACTTGCTTCAAAGCTCTCCTGTTCCAGCGACTGGGATCACCTATTATGACTAATAGTAGAATGATCAGCCTGAAGCTATGGTAAATTATCAATATGACAATGTAGACCCCCCAACACTTCTCCTTTACATTGCAATTGCTCGGCATCTGTCCCATTCTAGTGGACTAGTTCATGAGTAATGACGTATTACCAGATGTTCCAGTAAAGCTCATATTCATCCCATCAAGGCTCAAATTTCCCCAGCAACATGTTCACCCCTCATCGTATGGTATCCTGTGCAAACAGTTTGTTTATTATGGTTCAAGCCATGTGTAGGCCTCGGTGACTTTGGCGAAATAGATACCACCCACGTGTGGTTTATTAGATACAGGATGATGGAATCTCTATTGCATTGCCACAATTGGGGTGGTATGGGGATCATCAAAACTCATATGTAAACCTAGTCATGTGCCTTGAATGAGTTATCAAAGTCTTGGAAAGAAGGGAGGGTTGGAAGATGCTCCTTTGTAACTATATCAATCACATAGCTCCTTTGGGTAAGGAGCCATCATAGGCCATACACCTATAAACCCTTGTTATCACCCCCAATTTTGATTAAAGCTAAAGGGACCTCTGTTGCTCAAAGTATCTGCAAGGCCTGGAAGGTTGTTTAGCCTTTTCTAAATTGGAAAGAACTAAGATTCACATTTGGCATGTCTATCAACAATCGTTCAATAAGGTCGTTACCTATCCTCTTAAATGAACGCAAGACTGTGGCCAAGTTACTTTTAGTTCTCAGCCTTGACAATTTTAAAAAAAATAATTAGCATTGTTTAATACCTCTTCACTTCTCAATTAACAAAAAATAAAGCAACAATGTTGCATTAGACCCAAGTAAATGGAAATTCTTATTGTGTACAGGATACACTTATATGTGCTAATATTTCATTGCAAATGACCATACATACCCAAAAGGTGGAGCTAGGCATGGTGCATCTCTGCCAAGTCAAAGAGGCACCATGCATCACAAATAGGGAGCCTCCTACTAACTTGGTCGCCCATTCTATTCGTTCTTGACAAACTCATCGTAGCGAAGGAAAGCCAAGATAAAAAGTCGATAGAGTCGCGTGAGAGAGGAGATAGCTTCACCACAACTCGACGTAGCCTTCTAACGTGGCTATTAAATGATAACTTTCCAACCCTTGCACTCCCAAACTCGCTATGCCTTGATGGCATTGTTTTGAGACTGAATATTTTTGTTATTTGACCAAGTGGCTCTATGAAGATATTTGATTTAAATGATTGAGGCCAAGTGGCTCTATGAGGTTGCATCCATCAAATAATCTGCGCTTAATGACAAATTACCTGTCTTTGGTTATGGACCAGTACAGGCATGGCAGCAAATCAGTTTGCTATACCTGCACTAAAAGAATGCCTAGAACAGGGAAGAACCATTGACATATGCAGTTCAGTGGATATGTTGAACTCTTCATCTGTGTCAAGAAAGGCTGCTATAACTACGAATGCCTGCAACAAAATTCTACTACTGGAACAGAATCATTGTCTAAAAAAATCAATGCGACAGCCTCAACCATACACAGGAATTAAAAAAACAGAGAAGCATTGCCATCAGTGAAGGCAGTACGAAAAGCTCAATATTTTAAAACAATTCCCATTAGGAGCTTGAAAAGAAGCCGTGCAGTACAATAAATTCCATCATGGCAGCAGAGCACAAACCTGGTCACTTCATGACACAAAGAAGTTCAGAAGATCAGGTGCAGCAAGCCCACGTCTATAAATTCGGCGCAGAGGCTTCAATCCTTCTTGTTCTCTAATTCCTGGTAGCAGGCAATTTCACTTTCAGGATTGATCTTCTACATCTCCATTATAGAGAAGTGAAATGGTCATAATTTCATTCATCCTTCTGTCAACTGTTAGTTCAGGGAGAAAAAAACAGTGAGTTCAGGAACGGAAAAGCGAAGCCTGTTAGTTCATGAGAGAAAAGCAGTGATTTTAGGAACGGAAAATCAGGGACAGAAAAGCAAAGTCTGTTAGTTCATGAGAGAAAAGCACTAATTTCAGGAATGGAAAAGCAGAGACGGAAAAGCAAAGTCTGTTAGTTCAGGGAGAGAAAAGCAGTAATTTCAGGAACGGAAAAGCACTGAGTTCAGGGACGAAAAAGCCAAGTCTGTTAGTTTAGGCAGAGAAAAACAGTGATTTCAGGAATGGAAAAGCAATTTAGGCTTGTTTTGTCCGCTGTAGAGAAAAGAGGGCTTGTTCTATGAGGTGAACATAAAAGCAATCAGTTCAAAGAAGAACATGCAATTTGTCTGATCTGCAATCCAACGCGCCACCTATTCCTATCAGTTAAAGGAAGCGGTAGTGGGAGAAGTACCTCTGCTTAAGGAAATCGTCTATATATATCTTAATCTTACATACTTTCTGAATATTTTTCGACTTCTTGTGTGCATGTATGTCTGTTTAATTTGTGTATGAGTATGTATATGATAGGGGAGGAGGAGGGTGCACGCACTGGACTGGAGGCGAATTGGTTTCAAAACTCTATTCTGCTCTGCTCTAAAAGGACCTGAGCCTTTGTTGAATGCAGTTAAGCTTCCTTCTACACAATAGTCTACACAATAGAGATCCAGGGTTTCACTCATTAACAGTAAGTATCACTGATCTGATATCTTCTCCAAGGTTTCGCTCGTTGACAGTAAGTATCACGGGTATCTTATTTTGATTCATGTACTAATTCATTTAAAAACTGCTGCAAAATCCTAGATAATAATTTCCTTTGTATCACTCTGCTACCCCTATCCTCTGTATATCACTCTGCTGCCCCTATCCTCTGTAGTAATATGCAAACCTGTGATATGATGCCTCTATCCTCTATCCTGTGAACCTGTAGTAATTCAGTAGTAATATGCTGCCTCCATCCTCTGTGTATCATTCTGCCCCATCTAATTTAATTTATTCAGTAGTAATATGCGAACCTGTGTTCTCAAATCTTGGTAATATGCAAACCTGTTAATTGAGTTTATGGAGGAAATGGCATGAATGTATGTGGTATGCCGTGGTTTTTAGAGTTAGGTTTTTTTAATACTAGCGTAGAATTCATATGTCATGAGCTTTTATTCGAGTTAGAGTTTATGCTTTCCGTAATTTTAGAGAAACAAAAAATTACTAGGTGCTTTCCGTAATTTCGACTAACAGTTTGTATTTTTTTTAATATTTTGGGTAATGTTTATTTTATTTTTTAATTGTTGGTAAAGTTTGTATATTTTAAAATGGTTTGTGGTTTGTATATTTTAAAATGGTTTCTTATGAGGTATTTTTTTAATATGTCATAAGTTTGTATATTTTCTCATTGTGTGTAAAGTATGCCAAAAAATATATTTTTAATTGTTTGTAAAGGAGATTAGTAGTTTGTATTTTTTTAATTGTTCATAAAGTATATGAAAAGTTTATATATTTTGGAATTGTGTGTAAAGTATGTCCATAGTATTTTTTAATTGTTTGTGAGTATTATTTTTTTTAATTGTTTTTTAGTATAGTTATTTTAAAGAAATTTATTATCTTACAAACATATTGATGAAAATACAATTTAATATATTGTAATGATTTTATTGTTTGTAAATATTTTATGTATTCATTTATTTCAAAAAAAAATTGTATGGCATGTAATGGTAATATATTTATATATTTTATTAATAATATTTTAAAATATATTAAAGATATATATTTTATTATTACTTTATTTTGTTTTGTTTTTTGGAAGAGGAGGCATAAGAAAAATAGATGTAGGAGGAGTGGAAATAGTAGGAGTAGAAGGAGGAGGGAGGAGGAGTGGAAGTAGAAGTAGGGGG